>KN824328.1:111299-121810 GCA_000827415.1 Serendipita vermifera MAFF 305830
CTCACCATGCTCAGCCAGCTTTCCCAATACATCAACAGTTCTGGATCGAATAATCTGTTCTGGATCTTCGAGTCGATTGACGAGGCATGGAATGATGAGCCGGATCGCATCGCGAAGCTCGACTGTAAATCACGTTAGCATGTTCACCATAATGCACCAATCGAATTCACCATGCTCGGCCAGGCTGCCCAATGCAGGAACAGTTTCGGATCGAACATTCAAGTTGGGATCTTCGAGCAAGTTGACGAATAATGGAATGATAGTGCGGATTGCGTCGCGGGGCTCGACTGCAGATTGCATTAGCAATGCCACAATGATCGACCAATCAGGCTCACTGTACTCTGCCAGCTTTGTAAGTATAGGGACAACTTCAGATCGTGCATGAGCGGAGTCCCCGTTGAGTAGGTCAACGAGTGACTGCATTATGGGAGGGGTCGTTCCAGAAAACTCAACTACTCGAGCCTATGAGTAGTGAGTCATAGATTTCGACTCGACTTACCGTGTAAATTGCCCTTAAGCAGGATCGCAGCTGCATCCTGGCGAACATAGAAATTCGTATTCCTCAAGGATCTCACAACCTCCGGAAGAGCCATACGAAATAAATAGCGTAGATTCCCTTGATCGCGTATTAGCCTTATATCGTGATTGATTTCATGACATTACCGTATTCAGAGCACCTGGTTAACAATTGTGTGCTTATTTCCCTGCTGCTAGAATCGTCGCTGCCGCATAGTTGTCCGATAATTCTCGATATTTCGAACGCCAAAAAACCCTCCTTAGGAGTGTTGATCATACTTGCAGGAGTGCGAATCTTCCTGCGTTTATCCACTAGTAAACTATCAGTACGATATAGATCCGTGGATAACCATATTTACCATCAAAAAGAAGTTTTGAGAGTACATGTCCGCATGTTATACGCAGGGTAGGACGTTCCACTAAGAAACCTCGAAGAGCCGCGAAGAATAAGACTCGTTTAATGTGTGGTAGAAACCCTGAACTAGCCATTTGATCAAGGTTCTCCTTCGTCTGTTTCCATTTTTCTCTATGATCGTCCCTGCCACAATTCACAAGTATGTGTACTCGGAGACTGAATACAAGTGCGTGGAGGTGTGGCTCGAAGTCGTCCCACCGACGCAGACATTTTCCTTCGTCGAGTAGAGGAATATAGGGTAGATGGTTGGCTGACTCTGCATCGACAGCCAACGGTTGTTCGATTTGAAGCAATGCATAAAGCAAAGACTCCAGCTGAAGGCTGTTGATAGTTTCCTTGGGTAATCCAGGTATCATTCTGACACAAGCTTGAAGTTTCTCGTACATAGTTTCACGCGACCCGGCTTGTATCAATGCTCGCCGCAATTCCTCTGTCCGCTTCGAACCGGCCACTACGTTTATTGCCTCGCCTATCGTTTCTTCGTTGGCAGAATTGGCAATTAATGATGACAGTATTTGAGCCTGTAATATGACCTTGTCCGGTTTTTGGCGCACTTGCTCCCAGAAGCGGCCAGCAGTCGTCAGGTATCCGGCTAGGTGGTCCTTCCAGGAAATCTGCGCCTTGGGTGTACCCTGGAAAATCATGGACCCATCCCTGTATTGACTCTGAGCTGCCAATCCAGGAAGAAAGTCCGATATGGGCGTGTAAAACGGACAGGCGGGGGAGAACCAGGGCAATAGCGTCCCAACAATGTAAAGCAGTGTAATCGATCCCACTAGCAGCACGACAATCGACCATATCCGAACATCTTGGTGGCTGACTTGTATGACAAGCCCGGCAAAGAACAGGAAGAGGGAGACTTGGATTAACAGGGGTATCGCGGTGATGAGAGGCGCAAGTTGCCATTCTCGAGCTCTAGCAGCCCGAAGGTGACGTTCGCACGCATAACCTGTATGTACTTGACGAGTAGCCGGATTGTACTTTGCAAGCCAGCCTTTGGCCAGCACGCCACCGAGTGCGCTGATGAGTGATAGTACGAGACTGGTGAACCACAAGACGTTTATATGGAGTGAGGATTGTTCGAGTTCAAACGTGGAAGTATCAGAGGTATTGCGGAGGGTGTTGAGTATTTCTTTCAGTAGATGTTCTTGAGGATCTTCTTTTAATTCCTTGCTACTTTCCATTAGGAATGCCGTCAATATCCCAGCGAACAATCCTGCCTGCAGCATGGGAGTGTTGGATGTTACTCGTTTCCACAGAGACTGCCCACTTACGAATACGAGCAGGGAGTCGAGGCTATTATTCCATATTTCTGTGAGCTCTTTGTCTTCTATCTCGCTTTCATCAAGATATCGGGCCCATATAGGTCCATCTGACCGACAATGACTGGCAAATGGACTGTCCTCTTGAGGCTCCAGGGCCTTATTGACTTTAGGAGGAGTGCGGGATTCGTCCACAGATTCCACTGCGTCGTTCCGGGGTTCAACTGGTACTGCTGGTACTTCTGCGGGTTTGGCCGTTGGTCGGCCAGGCGGCTCGTTGGCAACTGAAGCGTTCTTGTTTGATGCGTCTGGAGGTTTCCCGGCTGTTGATATATTACGAGTGAGACAAACAAGAGAGAGAGACCCATCGAAACTTGCCTTCAAGCATTGGGGTTCTAGCCTACAAACAGACTAAATCAAAGGGGCCAAGGCACATTCAGGACGCAGACTAACCCTTTGGTTTTTTCGAAACATTTTTGTTCTTCGGACAACTACGATGTCGTTGGCAGAGAGATTGGTGGTGGATGGGCTGAGCTGAGTTCAAAGTTCAAGCGCGCGCTAGAGGCGAACTGGACATATTGTTGTGCATGCCTGGGTCTGTGTATTTGGACAGAGAGGTGGTCCAGGTGGAGGTTGGCGGCCATACCGACAATGTATTGTGCTGGTTCATATCGTTCGTGGGGCCGAGTCCAAGCGCCTATGCCACTGTAGTGGGTGCAAATATGTCGAGTCGAAATTTGGGACCTTGCATTAACTGTCGCGACTGTATGAGACGTTATATATACCGGCGTTTAACCCAGCCGCATTATGCTCCAGCCTTGGTGAATGAGAGATTGGTTTCGAGGAAGGGCCGTCTGACATACGCTCATCAATCATACTGATGCGCGATCCACATTGAACAGACGGCCCTTCATGTTGCGAACCGGTAGCTAATGCGCCTTCGGGGTCCTTGTTGGTCTAAACGTCCTTGTGAGAAATAGGGGATCAGCTGAAGGACCAAGGCGGCCTTATGCATAGTCAATGATAGAGGTCCAGAGCTTGAGACGGGACGAAAAGAAGTAGTTTTGACCAGACCCCTACCCAGTCACACGTCGCTGCTTTTCGAGGGGGCCAGGTGGAGTTTGGGTTGACCTGGCTTCGAGCGCAGCGAGGGACTGGTGAAAAATGTAAGACGTAATTAAGGAGCCTCATCGTCCGGGCCTGTTAGAGGGCTTCAAAATATGCAATAAAATAGAGTAATAACACTATGATTTATCTTTGACTTTTCCGATGATTTTGGCATCCAACAAGCGGTGTGTTCGAGTGGAAGACACTTCGCGGGTGGCCACTCGGGTCCTAATTTTAGGGCCCCTAAATTTCCCGAAAATTCAAATATAACCCAAACAAAGTATAGTAATATTGCGGTGTTTTTATTTTCTATTCTGGGGGCCGTCTCTGGGCCGGGACAACTGGCCTCGTCAGACGCTATTACATTTGTCACCAGTCCCTCGCTACGCTCGAGGCAGGTTTTATCCCAAACTCCACCTGCCCCTATCGAAAAGTAGCGAATAAGACAGGGTAGGAGTCTGAGTTTTGACGCGTTTGCTCGCATAATCGGTCGGGATATTTGAATAAGGTTTGTGCAAATCCAACTGGAGACGGTCGTTGTGGTCGAATTGAGGGTCCCGCAGAAAGGGGAATGATCGAAGTCATCGATCGTGTTGAGTCAAGCTTGGGCATGAATCGCCACTTGCCACATTGATCAGATCAGAATGCAAAACAGGTCTCTAGGACAAGTAATTCTAGTATATATCTAAGTATTTTACGCGTAAAACGCGCGTTTTTCTGTAAAAGCAAATGATATATGACTTGAAGAAAAACGTCGGGTCTGTTTGCCGTACTGGCGAGGCCTTTGAATCCCCCCACAGCAATCGTTATTCACAAACTCTACTGATATCCTACCTATGAGTCATAAGGATAGCTCAGAACGAGGAATTTGTATCCTTAGTTTCGGTATGCACGGTCTAGAGATGCTTGATGCCCTCAAAGTAACCATTTCTGATAGACAGTGGCGGCCCGGCCTCCTACTCCCAACTTTTACTGGTCAAAGAATACATGAATCGACTTGCTGAGACGCTGGGTGTCGAGGAAGATAGAATTCACCCAGCAGATTATTTCGACTTGATGGGAGGTTCTGGGTTTGGCGGGTGAGTCGCGAATAATATGAAAAAATAACCACATCTCACGTTGTGACAGTCTTGCAGCATTTATGCTGGGTCATCTGGAAATGACAGTTGACCAGGGAATAGACGCCTTACGCACCCTGGTGTCCACCGTCTTTCCCAGCGTCAGAGGCAGCCCAGACTTGAATACGCAAACGTTGAAAATCGCCATAAAGGCTATGCTGGAAGCCAATAAGGTCCCTCTTGATACCAAAATATACGATAAACGTCGTCCCCGCACTAAATGTAAAGTGTATGTACTTTGAGCCAGCCATAGTGTGATCACAGCAACCTCACCTTCCACTAGGGCGATATATTCGGCTCATGGAGTCGACGTCACTCATCCACGAGTATTTCGTACATACTCATCCCGCGGATCGGCGTTTAACCCGACAATTGTGGACGCTCTCTGCGCGACCATAGCCATGCCTGGTTTCTTTTCCCCCATAAAGTTTGGGCCACGGATGGCAGAAGAAAGTTTCGTCGGTGGCCCAATCGGTGCAAACAATCCGACTCGCGAGTTACTCAAGGAAGCGAAGGCCATCTACGGAAATCAGCAGCGTGTGGCACAGATCATCAGCCTTGGTGCCGGACAGTCCCACGCTTTGCCCTCTGGCTCAACAGACACTTCAGATGCAGCCGAGCACCTGCTGAGATTCCTAGCCGCGGACTGTGAGTTGGTGGCCACGGAGCTCTCGTCGAGGCTGATCAGCGTGCTCGCCTACGTTCGACACAATGTCGATAATAAAGTGGAAGATTCGACTTTAGACGATTGGACTCACCTCGACGCTATTGAGTATGCTACAGCCGCATATCTAGAGAAACCAATGGTCAAACGGGCCCTATACGATTCTCTACATTATCTACAGAACAGGATTGGCACGGCCACGCTGGGACAAATCAGTGCGTTATATCGCGGATGATTCCTGCTAGTACAAATATTGATCAGCATACAGATCAATCCAGTGACAAGAAGGTGGCTATAAAGATACCGCCTACTGTGAGCCCATTCTACGTTGTCCGAAAAGATGCATGGAACACCATGGTACACTACCTCATCGAGCGAGTATCCTCGAGCCAAAAGATCTTTGCCATTACGGGGATGGGAGGTTGTGGGAAGACACAAATGGTTTCCTACTTTTTGCAGGAGAAAGGTTCTCAGTGCGTATACTCGTTCTTTGAGTTACTTAGCCTAACAAAATTAGATATGTGCACATTGTATTTGTAGACACAAGCTCATCATCCAGTATCAAAGCAGATCTTCAGGGGTGGTCTCAGTCCCTTGGAGACGGCCACGACGAGGACGTATGGGAAGATGCATTGCAAAACCTCGCCAATATCACGGATTGGATACTCATTCTCGACAATGCCGACGATCCGATGCTGGATTTGACTCCCTTTTTCCCCAAGTGTTATCATGGCACCATCGTCATCACGTCAAGAAATCGAGACGCAGGGGATCTTTCTAATTGTCATCATTTAGAACTGGGGGAGATGAAAAAGAACGAAGCGGTCTCTGCGCTGTTACTCGCCGCACGCCAGGATCAGAAACCGTCGACAGATGTGCTGAAAAATGCCCATGTGCTGATAGAAATGTTGGGCTATCTGCCTGTCGCCTTGGTTCAAGCTGGAACGTATTGCAACCAAGTTTCGAGCATCAAACATCCATTTACTTTCGCAGAATATATTACTCTCTTTTCTTCTCGACGAGCCGAACTGATGAAGACGGCAGCATCCTCCTCTCTCGACAACTATCAACTTGGAGCCTATACAACGTTTGACCTTTCCTATAAAGCGATTACCGACGCTGCAAGAGAGTTTCTTCATCTCCTCTCATCCCTTCATCACTCCAACATCTCCCTATCTATGTTTTCGACGGCAGCCGAAATCGGGTTTGCGGATCCCGTCATATTGTTTGAACGTCCTCCGGACTATGGAACTTTGGTAGGTAGACTAAGCACGCTGTTATGCCCAGATGGAACCTGGAACGAAGTCGGCGTGCATACCATCATTCATACGTTGAGGTCATTCTCGCTCATTTCGGCGTCATCAGTTGCCAATATGGTCTTCCTTCATCTGCACCCCTTGGTGCACGCGTGGGCAAGGGACAAGGGAACGAAGGACACGACGACGTCGGGTGTTCAAGATGCCCAGCAGATGGCGCTGCAGGTACTTACCTCCTGCAGTACTACGGAAGATCCCGAGTTATATCAGTATCTTCTTCCGCATGTCCATGATTTCTTCAAAATACCTGCGGATAGTACATTCCATGTTAATGACAAGTTTGCGGCTGCGAACGTTTTCGAAGAGTCAGGATCATATGACGAAACAGAGGAGTTGTTTACTCAGGTTTTGGCATTTCTGAAGGAAAGAAAAGGCCCTGATGACGACGGAGGGATCATGGTGGCTGGGCGGCTGGCAGCGTGTTACCATCTCCATGGGCATTGGGGAAAGGCCGAGAAGCTCACTATAGAGGTACTGGAGCAACAGAAACGACTTCTGGGAAGAGACCACCCGGAAACTATCAGAACGACGGCACATTTAGCCAATATATACGCCTTTACAGGGAATTTGGACGTAGTAGAAGAGTTGAAGCTTGAAGTATTGGAACAGCGGAGAAAGGTATTGGGAAAAGATCACCCACATACCATTATTGCTGCTGCAACCCTCGCAGACACCTACGCTTATCAAGGTCAGTTTGAGAAAGCAGAGCGACTTAAAGTAGAAGCACTGGAGCAGAAAAAGAGATTGTTAGGAGACGAACACGAGGATGTAATGCGATTCAAGGCCATTCTAGGTGCCGCTTGGAACGATCTGGGTCGATATGAGGATGCGGAAAACCTGTTACTCGAGGTCTTGGGCCAGCAGCGAGAATTATTAGGAAGGGATCACTCGGACGTGGTTATGACGTTGGGATATCTAGCCGAGATGTACGATAAGCTCGGTCGACATGAGGAGGGAGAAGTGTTGGAGTTGGAAATTCTGGATCAAATGAAAAAGGTTCCAGGACCGAGACATCCAGACACCGCAGAGGCAATGTATGCGCTTGCGGACAGTTATAAGAAGCAAGGAAAGTCGCATATGGCGGAACCCTTATTACTCGGGGCTTTGCCAATTGTTTTGGACACATTGGGTAAAGACCATATACTCACTCAGAATATCTTGTTTGCCCTTCTTTTTGCCCTCAGGGGGCAGGGAAAACACACGGAGGCTCATCGTTTCACTTGCCTTATCACCTCCTATCCATGTGATGTCGACGATTTTGAGGAACTTGTGGACGAGTTTCATTGTATTCACTGGTAACTGGGTTGTGCTAGAGTTTCCATCATAATGTAATTAACATATAGGATCTACTGTGAGCGTACATGAAGACGTAAGGTACTGGCTATAAGGTATAACCCTTGAATCACTTATGCGTGGAGAGGGCGGGGGTAAAAAGGCAGCAGAAGTAGTTCCCATGTCATGAGTAGGATTCCTATAGTAGTCCACGTGGCAGCAGATGGCATGATTGAGTGTTGTTCCAGTGCCAGCCAGTCAAGGAGCACGCTCATCGTGATCAGCACTGTGAGGAGAAAGAGTCCATCGTATGCTTGCCTCACGAACTTGTACACATTTGACATGCCAAATAATGTCAGTAAAGTATATCGCTGCGGATGTGTGAGAAGTTCCGTGTCAAGAGCTTCCCCATTGGCAACACGGCTGGGCCAGGAGGACGGGGAGAGCACCATGAGACGTGCTTTATAGGGGACCTCTGCACATTGCTTGATTATCAGAATGCTGAAGAAGGACTGCTGCAGGTTGAGGATGGCAGCGGCTGTATGCCAAAAACGTGTCCGTATCCAGTCGTCAGTGGTGACTTGCATGAGACCAAAGAGAGATGAAGAGAAGAGTGCTGTCTATAGAATAATCAAAAGGGTATCTTTAGGGATCCGAATGCTTACTACGATTGCTGTTGCTGTCGCTAATTGAATCTCGGCATCCAAAATCAAGCCGACTCCTTTTGGGAGCACATCTATGGAGCATTAGTATATGCGTCAATGCACTTTATTCTCCTTATTTACAGTCTTGAGCCAACTCTCGAAGTCTTTCCTCTGTTGGCACTGGTTTCATGTGGCTGGACGTTGAGCCTGGTGAACCGCACGCTCTGAAATTGGCCAGGAGACTTTGTAGATTTTCTGCTGGATTCTCTCTAGCGTGTGTGGATTCAATTTGGTCCATGGAAATGTGCACAGAGCTGGCTTGTCTGAAGTAACGCGATGAACGGGAATGGCAGGAGGTACACCTATATTATGAACGAACCTCGATATTCCAGGAGTCGTCGTAGTTGGTCCATCCTGTAAAGTTGCCATATGTGTAGTCCTTGCATTCCTCGCTCTAAAGTGAATATATATGGTGATCAATAGCCGAGTAAGTGCTCTCGGTATCAGGGACGAACTTGATAGACCAAAAAAAGTCCATAATGTTGATGAAGGGAGAGGATAAAGTGTGTGCTGACAGTGTATTGGCGTTTGTCGCGGGGTTGTGGCCATCCCCGACACCGGTTTAATCCTCTTGAATTCCGTACTCATATTGTTTTAGCTATTGGTTCGGACTTTTTGGAACTAACCGTGAATGAGCAAAGGGACTGCCAAAGCAAGTGCTGCTTCTACATTGTGGTGAGGTCGACTTGGCTATCCGCGGGAGGAAATGATGCGAACGGGGCCACTATTACGAAGGCAAGTTGGAGTTAGTGTTGGCACCGCAAAATTAGGAATAGTATGTCCACGCGATCGGAATGTGGAACATATGCATGATGCCGCATGGAATTGCGTATCAACATCAATTATATCCTGTTGAGCGTAATTTCATTGTCAGTCAGAAATGCGTCGCAACGGCACCACTGCCAAGCCCTCTGTACGGGAGAGGACAAGCTGTGACTGTCCCATCTGGGATTCTTGCACCGTTGTAATAACACCGTTTCAAAGTCGAATGAGAGGTTTAACTCGATGGTGGTATTCGATCGAACATGATTCCCATTGACAACCAGCCAGTAGTGTCCCCATTGCAGCTGCACCTGGCCGGTTAGCTCCGGTAACGAATATATTGACTAATGAAAACGTCATTCGCCTATCAGTCACGTATCTCCACGCAGGTAACCTTATATTATGTAGGTCTAACACGTCTACGTGCGAGTTGTAACCCACAATTAGAGCAATCGGGCCCATCAATAAGTTGCTCCTCTTCTCATTATTTTTTAGCCTTCGATGCCAGATCCTCTTCAAGTGCTGCCTAGTAAGATTTGGACCATGTGTATACAATTTGCCATCGACGGCCGACAAGCTGGTCCTCTGGCATACACAACAGTCTCTAGGCTCTGGGAACGGCTTTTATTTGACACTCCGTCCCTCTGGTCCCAAATATACATTCATGGTGGAGAGAATGAGATGGCCCGGGTTTCTACCTTTTTGCATTTCTCAAAAACATCACCGTTATATGTGGAAATTATAACCGTGCTTCCTTCTACGGGCATCTTGCACCTCATTTCAGAGCACATACCCAGAATCGGCACAATCGCGATTCGGGCAGGTGCTGCGTCCAGCCCTTTTGTATCCCTGCAAGCGAGGCAGTGGGAAAAGGCAGCTTCGTACATACTAGCAACGCTATTCAATAGCCCAGAGGTGTCAACTATCAACTGCACTTCATGTTTAGGGATCAATGTACGGGAAAACGATCGACTGCGTTACTGCGTTTTCCGTATGCAATTCACGATGGCGAGCACCCATAAGCAGATTCCAATTACCTCTACCAGCCCCTCGAGTATGAGAACACAAACATGGGAGTCATACATTGCAAGGTATGCTCCATTGCTGAATTACAAGTGTCACTAACTGAAAACACAAAGTACTATCCACGATTCTGCGGACCAGGACTCTGTCGACCGAATCCCTTCTATTTTATCATTTAGTGACATCGTTTCATATGGTGAGTTCCAGTCAGTCATCCTAAAATTGCAAGTTGGCTAACGAGGACAAAAAGCACAACTTCATGAGGCGATTAGGGTCGCCATTCCAGTTTTAATTGAGCTGCTAAAAGAGGATGATCCCTCTATTTTACTAGCTACAATGTTTGTTCTTGGCA
>KN824328.1:122215-138503 GCA_000827415.1 Serendipita vermifera MAFF 305830
TATCAATACTCGTCAAACGGCTCAGAGATGACGAACCTCAGATTCGCTTGAGTACTATTCGGTCGATCAGCAAACTGATTGATCACGGTGAATTGAACCTACATAATATTATGATCTAGCTGACATTAATGCATAGCCGAATTTCGCAAACCAATTGCAGCCATCCTTCCAGCAATTGTTATAAGGCTTAAGGATGGTGACCAAGCCGTTCGTTCGACCGCAATTGGGGTAATTTTCAAGGCATTCAATCATGGTAAGCTGCATCCAAACACTAGTTCTGTACAGCCGACACGTATCTACAAGTTGGACTTCGTAAGCCAATTGAGGCCGCAATTCCGTTTCTCCTCGCAAGGCTTGAAGACAGCAAGGATGAAGCTTTCTTGGGTACCATAGAGTCGGTTCAAAAGCTGATTGATCATGGCAAGCTGTACCCAGATGGCATCATGAGACGGCTGACACAAATGTGCAGCCGAACTTTGCAAGTCAACTACAACCTTCATCCTGCAACATCTTATGGAACTTAATTATGGTGACTGGAACATTCGGTCGGCGGCGGTTGCAAAAATTGCAGCTCTATCGCTTGTTGCAGAACTTGGTAATGGTGATTGGAAAGCTCGATCGACGACCGTTACTAGAATTGCAAAGCTAACTGATCATGGTGAGCAGGATTCGAGGACTGGCACGATTAGGCTGATACAGATATATAGCCAAGCTCCTTGAGCCCATTTCAGCTGCCATCTCGTCGTTAGTTGAGCAGTTTGCTGACAAAGACGAAGAAACTCGATCAGCCACCGTCAAGGGAATAGCAATGTTGGCCGCTCAGGGTAGCTGTATCCAGATGCTATCATGGTTTAGCTGACACATATTTTTAGCCAAACTTCGCGAATCAATTGCAGCTACTATTCCAATTTTCGCTAGACATCTCTCAAGTGAAAACCAGAATGTTCGATGGTCTACTATTATGATAATCAGCAAACTGACTGATCATAGTGAGCCACACCAAAGGCCTGCTACCTTTGCTAATGCGGATGCTTAGTCGAGATTCGGAAGCAACTTTCAGTCGCCATTCCTTCGATTATTATGCGGCTTGAAGATAGCAAACTTCAGGTTCGCTTGGCTACTGTTGGGTTGATTGACAAACTGGTTGAACACGGTGAATTGCGCTGGGATAGTATTACGACAAAGTTGACGTAAATTTGTAGCCGAAATTCGCAACTCACTTGCAACCGCCATCCCATCTCTCATCAAACTGCTTGAAGATAAGAATTTCGATGTCCGCTTGGCTGCTGTCGGCGTCTTTGGCAAGTTTGCTGACCATGGCGAGTTGCATCCAACCACTACTGCCCCATAACTGAAGTTGTAGAGTAGAAACACTTCGCAAGCCGACTGCGGCCGCCATCCCAGCGATCATCAAACGGCTCGAGGATCGTAATCACAATGTTCGCTCAACCACAGTTTGGGTAGTCTGCAAGTTTGCTGACCATGGTGAGATGTATCCGAATAATCAACGATACAAAACTGACGCATATCTATAGAGGAGCTCCGCAATCCAGTTGCAGCAGCCATCCCACTTTTGATCGACCACATTGGGATTATCGATCCTGACGTTCGAATGGGTGGTGTTTGGGCAATTGGAAAGTTGACTGATTATGTCGAGCTTCATGAAGCCATCACCGCCTCGCTCCCATCCCTCCGTAGGCTAATGGCTCATACGGATCCGGATATTAGTTCAGCCGCCGCAGGTGTTCTTGACGATTTCTCCAAACGTAGTGCTGGAGAAATGAAGAGTTGAGGCCGGGTCTCGTGAAACAGGACCAAGCGTGAAACGATCTCGCCAGGTGTAACGAGCACCTTGTATAAGCCTGCAAATACCTTTGTCATGTAAATAATAGCACATTCCAGTTTTAAGTGAGTGGGTCACTAAAAAATTGATGCCACTCTATTCTGCTGGCAGCAATACTATACTAGACTTCAAGCCATCAGGCTTACCCGTACCCATACTTCAATGGGGCGTGGGGCGGAAAGAGTTGAAGGAAATCTTCTAACCGGGAACAGCTTGTAAGATTCGAACCGTCACCCATAAAAAACGATGCTCCAAAAATCAAAATCTGCGCTAGAACAACCCAAGGAAATGGAGATTTCCATTCACACCTTGGAGAGAGATATGGACCTAATTCAGCTTGCCAAGAGTGTCCAAGCACATCTACTCACTCGAAGACTTTCGCTTTCGAGAATCAAGGCGACGGCAGTCTTGGCAAGTCACATTCACGAATTGAAACATCTCTTCTCGACTCTGGCATCTGGTCGTAGTTTACCCATCCAGGACCAAGTATTGGAAGCCGCTGTATCCCTTGCGATATTTCTAAAGGCAAGATCCAAAGAGGGCCAGAACCAGTTGAAAGAGCTAAGGAGCTTCGACTTGTTGGCTCAAAAGCTCAATCTCGACGGCGACAGGCCCGTCACGCCTTCATATGGGGAATAGTTCCTTAGTCTCAGAGAGGGCCATGAACGAGGAACCACTCCCAGCAACAAGCTGTAAACGCGCATGGCCGGACCGAAAAGAGGATTCAAGCACACAAAGAGGATGGCAAGAGGCTCATCAGATTGTTAAAAATGCGTATTCTCGGCGACATATTCTGGTAAGTGCCAAAGTATCTGAAAAACAGCCATTTTATGGCGTCGGTTGGGTCTGTCTCAGTGCGGGACATTCGCTTCAGTTCTGGGAGACTTTAAGACAAGATATAAAGATGAAGAAACCAGTGTATCCGTGATAAAAATGATCGGTAATAATAAATAGTCATAACAGACGCGACACAAAGAACGATGGAGCAGGCAAAATGTTTGTAGCAAGGGCATGTGCATGAATGAGACATTTTTTATGCGTGCTTATTAGTCAATGCGTGACAATTGTTTGCAGAAAATGATACTCGTATGAATTCGCAGCGTCAAAGTCGAGGTCGAGAACAAGGTTAGGGAGCAAACCACATGCCTCCCCAGCATCTTCATGAGATCGAGACTTAGTAGGGCCTCTATTATAACCTCGAACGAAATACATTCGTGCCTGGAAGGCTGCCGTACATTATTCGAGCGACTTAGTCGTGTCGCCGCCGCCCCGTCAGAGAGTGGTGGCGGTCCTTTGCGAAGCAGGGAGCGAGCTTGCTCCTCCATAACAAGAAATACCCGCCAATCCCCACCCCTCACGCCTAGCCGATGGATGTCCATGGTTTCGCCGACTGTTACGGCATCATTTATTTGGGCACTAGGGATTTATTGGTATCTCCGTCCGGCAGGATTCCGCCGCGGACCACTTCCGACCCCTGGTCTAGTATAAGAGAGGTGCAACTCTTGTGCACATAGCACAACCCTCACAACTTTCTCATGTCAAATAAATTTTCTCACAACCAACTTCCCCCACACTATGATGCCGAACTCCCGTCGGAGCCTCTCATGTTCTCCATAGGCTCGTTTATTACGCCCCCTCTGGTCAACTTTACAGAGGTTCAAGCACATTTAAAACTACTATCCGCTTTCAATAAACTCAAAGATGATATTCAACGCGCAGCCGTGGGTGCATCAGGACCAGACCAGAATGAACCTGGCCTGGATCCCGAGCGCGCCTGGGTCGTTTTTGTAAACCAAGCAGCCCATCGGTTTGACAAGTTTATGAGCGGCAAATTAACCGGGGAATTTCCCCGTTGGAGTGAGGAGACCATTCCACCTCTTGATGTAATTATGGTATGGCACACATATCTTTTGGTGAGAACGTTCAAATGCTCTGTATTCCAATGCTTAAGAGTTTCTTCTTAGAACCCACGGACATACTACGATGACAGCATCCGGCGGACAACTCCCTTTGCAAGACGCCTGGCGGCCATGGAGTATGTTTTTCTTCTACCCTGTTTACCCAGAGCTTATAATCCCATCAAGGACAATGCCTCTCTCACTTATTGCATCTTTGATTGACCCTGTCACATTCGAGCCGGCAGTGCCTTCTTACCAGCGCGAATCATACTTTGAGACCACGTCAGGCCTCCCATTCCTGTATTCTCAGGAAATAACCACCAACGGCGTGGTGTCTCTCACTTGTCCATGCTGTAACGCACTTAACTCCACGGTTCCTTGGATCACCACTGAAGGGAAAGGATTTGGTGAACCAAATTTCGAGCATACTTGCGAAGAATGTTCTCGAAAGTTTACAAGGTCCATGATGGGTGTTCGGAAGTTTTGCGAGGAATTCACCAGGCTTCGTGCTGGGAGGAGAGTGTACTTCGCGTGAGTGAGCGTTAGGGCATTTGGGAACGTCGGGCTTACTTACCTGCAGCGAGACGCTACTAGATCCTATGACGGGAAAGCAAGATACGATGCTTGCAGATATGATGACTCTCCGACTCGTACGAGTAAGTATGAAATGTGAGCCCTCTCGAGTGTATAGAAGAATTGACGGTCAGCACCTGGTTTTGATCATTAGCGCATCCACGCCGTATTCAAGATTCCAAAGGGGTGTGATCAAGATAACATCGTGCCTGAAAGTATGGGACTCGCCAAAGCACTCGACTGGAACACGCAAGAACTCTCGCTATACATTCACCAGGGCCTCCGTCCCCGAAAGAAAGTACACAACTTTGATGCTCCCCTTCCTCGGTGTGTCTTGATTTATATCTAATTACCGCTCGCTGACATGAAACTGTAGAGTCCAGCGCCTGGTCTCTGCCTACAGCAATGCAGGTTATGCTTCCATTGACCTCGTGGCCGCTGTGCTTCGGCAAGGGTCGTTTATTAAGAAAATGAAAGACCTTGGCTGGCTGGAATCAAAATACTGTGAATCAAGCAATGCTCCAGCCTCGCTTTTCCGGGCTATTGTCCGCTACCATGCGTTCCTTGATCTTATGACTGTCAAGGACAATAGTTTTCTTGTTCCAACCTTGGTTCGTATCTGCTTGCTCCCGTTGAGCCTTGCTAACTAGTTTTAGGGTATTGTGAGTCTCACAGGAGGCATAATCCAGTGTTTCTAATGACTTTCAGGACTTGGTCTGGCACACCCATCAATTGTCCGGGGCATCTTACCGATCTGAGACTTTGCGCCTTCTGAAGCGTACTCCAAACCATGATGACACAGTGCAGCCTGTAACGCTTCAGGGGGGCTTTGATTCTACTGCCGCTGCTTGGAAGCAGAGGTTTGGAGTCCCCTACTCCATTTGCGGCTGCATGCCGGATGATGTGACTCCACCAAAGTCTAAAAGCATCATACCGTCTAAAGGGTCGAAATCATCTGGAGAGAAGAAGGCGGGAAGCAAATTCGGCTTCTTTAAAAGGCAAAAGGCCCCAGCAGGTCAAGCGTATTCCGACGGCTCAACTATTCGCTCTGAGGTGACTGTCTCCCACACTCCGAGAAATGAGCTCGTTGTGGAGGAACCAAACGAGATGGACACGACGCACCCATCTGAACACAACTTGTGCTTGCAAAAGATACCAATTCGACTAACGTTTGCGACCAAAGATAGCGAGCCTGTTGTTACGGTTGGTGGGGTAGAGGCAGACTTTGTAGCCCGTGAACTTGCATCCAAGGAACGAGTAACATCCATCAAGCAAGGACTCGAAAGCACAAATGCGGAACCTGTAGATTCATGGCGGAAGCTTCAGGCAGAGCGCAAAAGCACCAGGACAGATCACCGAGAAGCTTTCACAACGCCAGATCAACTCGCCGGAGTCTACCACCCCTATTGGGGGCTGAATGCAGCCGTTCCATTTGGGTATGCCCCTTTCCTGCTATTTGAGTTACGAAATGACGATATAATCCAGCTTTTATGGCGCCTTTAAATACCCAGACGCTGTCGGTGGATGTAGCAACGGATGCGCCTCATGCGGGGCTGCACCGGGTCTCTTTGAATTTCCAGAAGTCTAGCCAATCATTGTAAGCCACACCCACAGGTGTGGTGGGGCAGTTTTTGAACAATATAATATTTGCTCTCCTGTAGCACCAGTTGGGTTTGTGTATTCTGCTTTATGCAAATGAATGATGCTATAATCCACTAACTGCGTAGAAAAGGGTGGGATTCCCAATGATAAGCGAGTCTTAGCGGCCCTAATTCGGGGTTTTAAACGAAAAAATGGCCACAAGGTATGCCCGAGGTGGGGTGCCATGATAATGCCCGAATGCGTCTCAACTATGAGTACTGGAACCACCCCACCTTATTACGTGCCATGATAGACATCAGTCCAAGAGTTCCCATGCTTGAAATGGCTCAAGTCAAGTCGCACGTGTCTCTCCAGGATTCAGGAGGAGTCATTCTAATTGCATGGTTTGTCACACCATATCGGCAATCTTCTGGGACCCATGGTAGAATCCCATCATCGCAACGCAGCCAGCCCTCTGAATCCATGGAGTTTGTATCAAGACGCACGCTAGAGGCAGCGTTCGTACCAGAGGAAATAAATAAAAGCTTATCCAAAATCAGGGAAGGAAGGTTGAAAAGTCCCGATGAAGCGGTTTGACCTTTAACGAAACTAGGAGCTCGCACCCGCCGACACCTCTTTGCAGATGGCCAGAGTGCCTCCAACCGCTGCCGCCACCGTCACTCTTTACAACACGAACCAAGACAAGTTTTGGCACCAAGACTTTAACGATCGTGTTATCGATAACATCCTAGAGAATGACGGTCGAATTCAGGGGTGCATTCGTCTTCGTTGCGGAGACGTAAAGCTAGAGGGCAAAGGCAGAGAGGACAAGCTAATGATGTTCCATGTGCCTTGCACTCGGAAGAAGATGACGGGGGCGAGCACGCATGACTTTACTGGTTCAGACCGAAGACATTGATAGATCTTCTTCACAATATATCAAGGATCCTGTTCTACCGCACCACCAGGGGAGATGTAGACCCAGGAGGGTTGCGGCAAAGGGCAGGAAGCGTAGATAGAGTGCTGGAGCAGATAAAAAGAGTGCATGAGCAGAAACAAGCATCAGAAGGGCGCCTGTCCGAGGATTTCGAACACTTCTGCTAGACGAAGGTGTTTCCACTTGTCCCAGAATCCTTTCTAAAATAAATCTCCCCACGTACGCCAAAAGCGGCCTTGTTTCGATTTCTTCCGAAAAGAACCAGCAGGATGACGGTCTGTTCCAATATTATTATACAGGGATTCTCAACATCGAGCCCGAAGAGTATGCTCGTCGCCTCGAGCAATTCAGAAAGGCTTTCTTAGACGAACTCCCCTTCGTCATATTGCAGCTACACGTAAAGCTAGAGGCCAAAAGCAGAGAGGACAAGCTGATGATGTTCCATGGCCTTGCATGAAAAAATATGATGGGGGCGAGCACGCCAGTCCCCTATTGGTTCGAACCTAGGACCTTGATAGTTCTTCCTCACGATATATCAAGGACCCTGCTCTATCGTGCCAACAGGGGAGATGTCGACCCAGCCCAGTGACAGCTTTATCGGTTGAACTAATAATCGTTTGCAGAGCGAGAGTCGAGATAGAAGAGCAATGTTTGGAGAATCGGATTGTCAAGTTTAATTGAACACCAGCTTTCAAGGTCTATATCATGTGGTCAAACCTGGGAACGCTGCCCAATTTTGGGGGTGTGTTCGAAGGTCCGGTCATGAGTCATGTCAAGAGAGAGTCTGCAGATCGGATCCGCGTCATGGCCTCTTGGTGCACGAAACCCAAGCAATCGAGGCAATCGAGGTCACCATCGTCGAAAATGTACACATCTCACAGGCGATGAACGCGCCCAAGGTTGGAGGGTTGCGGCAAAGGGCAGGGACCTTGCAAAGGGTCATCTACGATCCTGGTGAGCAGGACTTCGCGAACGTTCAGGTCAAAAGTTCTGCTGGAAGCATATACTACCGGCAGACTCACGCCAAATACGACCGAAGGCGCTTTCTCTCCGTGCACGCAATTTCGATCACTCTCAACTGCCTGACAGAGCACCGGCTGCCAGCCACGAACGCAGGACGAGTGCGTGAAATTCCTCAAATCTATCGCAGCCGACTTTGAAAAAAAGTCAAGGTTGGGTCAGGGGTTGGCCACATACTGGACGTGGAGGTGGACCGCCAGTGACATTCATCATAGTAGGTTGAGCGGATAGAATAACAGAACATCGAGCAGAGGCATTTGGAACGATAGAAGCCTGGGGTGGTCGGGTCCAAGTCAATGTCATCAAGCTCTATAAGGACTTTTACGCTCGAGACTGAGAAGATCATGACTACGACGCTGTTCGCAGACATGACGGGCCAATTATCAATCTCTGGAGGTTTCCCAAGCTGCATAAGTGGTGGGATGGCCTACGCTTCTCCTTTGTCTATACCTCCGCAGATATCGACCTTACGCAGTACATAGCTGATCTCTAAGGTCTCATACAGGCGAGTGGAAGCTTAGATAAAGTGTAATGCTGGAGCAGGTACAAAGAGTGCATGATCAGAAGGCAGTATCAGAAGCGCGTAACGAGACGTGTAGTGAATGCAACTCTTCCGGAAATAAATACTGTTTGACCAATATTCGCTCCTGGCCCATAAAGTTTATTCAACCTCCAAATCTCCAAGGAGGTTCGGGTTAGCGCAATGAGGCACCGTCTCCACTAGAGCGCATCCAAGAGGCGGCGGTCTTTGCCAACCATTTCCACGAGTCCAAACCGCCTTCGCGGGAATCCGGCATGTGGCCGCATTTTTTCCTGTGGTCGGAGCAGGTTCTAGAGGCCGCTACGTCTCCCGAGACGTTTGTACGTCGCTTGTCTGAGTATGTTCGTAATGGTCTTGTCTCAATTGTATCCGAAGAGGATGTCAAGAGCGAGGGTCAATCTCAGCAGTACTACACAAGACTTTTGGACATTAGTCCTGATCAGTACGTCCGTAATGGAGGGACTAGGATTCGAAGGTGTCAACATTCGATGCCAACGACCGTCTGAACAGTACGAAGGATGAAAAGTTTTGTGCAGTACAACGAGGACCTCAATTGGACCATCATCCGTGGGGGCACCCTCATTCGTCCAATTTCTGACCGCCTCGACTGGAGAGGGTCTGAGGATTTACCTGCGCTGGATGCAGCGCGGTAGTGAGGACAGCCTCTTTAGTTCTGGGAGACTTTACAGAATATAAAGATGCAGAGAACAGTGTATCCGTGAGAAAAGGACGACTGGTAATAATAAATAGTCATAATAGACGCGACACAAAGAGCGATGGAGCAGGGAAAATGTCTGTAGCGAGGGCATATGTGCAAATGAAACCATTTTTATGCGTGATTAGATATTAGCGCCTGATAAATATTTGCAGAAGATGATAGCGGTATAAGGTTTTGCAGAGTCTGAGTCAGTCGATGGTGGAGAGCAAGGTTAGAGGGCAACCCACATGCGCCAAGTTTAATTGAGTACCAGCCTTACTCGTACATAGCGTCTTTTATTCATGTAGATACACCGGCATATCACCTTGTAGAAATACTGCTCGCGAGTAGATATTCTTACCCACAATTACGTATAGATTCTTGTGGTGCACGGCTTTCCCCTTACGCGGTCTTATCTCGATCGAGATTAGTGCGACGGATCCATTGAACGGCGCCAAAGAGGTACCAGAGTAGGAAATACAAGGGATACAACAGCGTGCAAGAAACAAGGGGACGCAATGCAATGAGACCACACGAAGGAAATAAGGACGCAATAAACACAAATGCAACAATGCCATACAGCGACCAAAACAAATGCAACGAGACCACAAATAATGAAGAATAACAACGAGCTAAAAGCGCATCAGTCCTATGAATCTCCCGCCCACGAGGTACATACCTTTCAAGCTCAGACACTCTTCCCAAAAACCAGCAACAGCACACGGAGCCACCTGTAAGCCGTGTCAGTGACAGTCCACAAAGGTTCCCTGGTGTATGCTCACCGCGCCATCAGCGCCCCCAGTGGAGAACTCCTTTCCAGTCCTCGATCGTCTTTTCTTCCTTTTCCTCCTTTTCTACTTTGCCCTTGGCCTTTTGAGCACGCTTCACGCCCCGTCCGTCCTTGGCAGCTTGATGCTGGGCTGGGTCGACATCTCCCCTGGTGGCGCGGTAAAATAGGATTCTTGATATATCGTGAGGGAGATCTATCAAAGTCTTTGGTTCGAACCAGTAGAAATCGTGGGTGCTCGCCCCCGTCATCTTCTTCCGAGTGCAAGGCGCATGGAACATCATGAGCTTGTCTTCTCTTCCTTTGGCCTCTAGCTTTACGTCTCCACAACGAAGACAAATGCACCCCTGAATTCGACCACGATTCTCCAGGATGTTGTCGATGATGCGGTCGTTGAAGTCCCGGTGCCAAAACTTGTCCTGGTTTGTATTGTAAAGAGCGACGGCGGCGGCGGTTGGAGGCACTCCCTGGCTGGCCATCTGCAAGGAGGTGTCGGCGGGTGCAAGCTCCCGAAGGGCGACGTCCACGGCCATGTAAAAGTTCTTCAAGGAGGTCTTGGGTTCCTTCCAGTAAACAAGACCGGTGACGAGCCGGAGTCGCTCGGCATTGACGGGGAAAGGAAAGTTGGCCACAGGCTGTCGGTGCTCATCGAGGAGCCACTCGACTGCTGGCGAGGATTGGAGATGGAATTGGGCCACCACTTGCTGTTTTATGTTGTCGTCCATGCGTCCGAGGGCGTCATGTGGGTACAACAACCGCTGGTAGGACAAAAAAGACGACTTGACGATGCCGAACTTTTTCCCATCTTTTTCACAGCGGTGCTTGGCATTCCTATCTTTGCCAAACACCTGTCCGCCACAAGCAGATTGGGGGCATACGGCAGCCCTCGGTGACTCTTCGAACGCCTGGTAGGTGAGGTCCCCATCCAGTGCGCCAATGACCACTTTCATCGCCATGAGCTGCTCCCCTGGGATCCAGCCTCCAGCCTCCTCGGCCCTTTGGTGGCGTATCCCTGAAAAGAGTGCGGTATTAAACTCGCCGAGCCGCTTGCCGTTGGCGAGGTGAGCTTGAACGCCTTCCGGAGTGCGACCATGGGCGTTCAGGGATTGCTGGAGAGAGGCGTTTTCCTTGAGGCCAAGGAACCATTTGCTGAATGCCTCTGAGCTGGCCCGGTCGCCGTCGGGGCCCATAAAAGAGCCGTCCATGCCGAGCTTTTCTGCCAACGAATCGCGAGCTCGCAACTCTTCCAGCTGCTTGATCCGCTCCGCCGACTTGACACCCCCCCTGGTGAGGACGCCATTGTTGCGAGGATGTTGCTGCTCGACCTTGCGCCGCTTCTTTGGCCTCTCCTCCATCGTTCCATCCTCTTTCTCCTCCACGGCCTTGCCGATCAACGCGCCCTGGGCTTTGTCGAAGATGAGTTGGCGGTGGACCTCCATGTCCAATGCGTGGCCAACACCTGACCCAACCTTGACCTTTTCAAAGTCGGCCGCGATGGCGTCTAGAAATGCAACCCTCTCGTCTTGTGTCTGGGGCTGTTTGGTGGTGGCGGCCCGGTCTTCCGTGAGGCGGTTGAGAGCAACCGAAAGGGCGTGCACGTAAAGGAACCGTCTTCGGTCGTACTTTGCATGAGTCTGCCGGTAGTATATGCTTCCAGCATACCCTTTAACCAGAGCGTTGGCGAAGTCTTGATCACCGGGTCCGTAGATGACCTTTTGCAAGGTGCCGGCCTTTCTCCTTAGCTGGAGATCACGAGTTGCGTTCATTGCTTGCGAGATGTGAGCATTTTCGACGATGGTGATGTCGATTGCCTTCATTGCTTGCGGTCCTTGTACCGAGGGGTCAAGGGAATCTCGCAAGGTGAGAGGGAGGGTGGAAAGAATAGGGTTTTGAAGGAGGTATGAGACTTGAGAACTCCAACTGTGGAGTGTATATGGCTGTACCCTGCGCAAGTAAAACCCGAGCAAAAGGGCTGACAGGCTCCACCATCTATGCTCTCTAGGAAAGCGCCAGAGATCGATCACAGGCCCATCTTGTCTGCGAACGGCCTCGTGATTAGGATCTTCTCCGGTCTCGATGGTATGGAGTGACCCCAATATCTTTTTGTAAAGGGTTACGGCTCTGCCAGCAACCTCCGAGGTCAAGGATGCCTCGACTTTGCCATCTCCAACCTCCTCGGGGATAAAGTCCAGGATATGAACACAGGAAGTACCTCCATTCACAATGCGGATCCGATCTGCAAATTCTCGCTTCACATGGCTCGTAACCGGGCTTCCGAACACACCACCAAAATTGGGCAGCGTTCCCAATCTTGCCATCAGCTTTTCTTCGAGCTCAACCATCTCGTAGAGGTCTTGTGGAACCTCTTCTGGGACGGTATCACTGTCCCGGGCGTTTGGGAGTAAGGCGAACATGCGCTTCAGGGGCTCGGAAACGCTTGGGGGTGGTTCCAAATCGTGAATCCATCCCCCACGGGCCTTGTTGAGGTTGGGAGAAATGACGTCGATGAGTGTAGCCTCGATGGCTCCTAAATCGGCGTTACGCCGCCAGTCGAGGCGGTCGGAGATTGGACACGTGAGGGTGTCCCATTGAATGATGACCCAATCTAGGTCCTCGTTGAGCTGCACAAAACTTTTCATCCTGCTCTTCGTGGTGCCGGAAAGACGGTCCTGGGTGTCCCGACTGGCGACCGAGTAAATGGTGGTCCCGGAATAGGACGGGCGGAGGTCGGGGAATGTGCCCTCGATTGAGGGGTCCAGCTGAATCTCGATATCCTCGAATCCTAGTCCCTTTAGTGTGGATGCGAGCAGGCGGGTCGCTCTGTCACCGAACCCCAGGTATTGCAGTTGGAGGACTACAAACGCAAGGTTGTCTGGAAACCGTGGCCATCGCTTTGCGTATAACGAGTGTGCAATAGATTCGTCATGTTATACTATTCGATTGTTGATGGCTCTGGTATACTTCAACGCTAGATCGGGTCTCCAGACGACATTCCACACGGGGTAAACGCCCAGCTTGCGACATTTTGATTGGACCAGGTCCCTACATCTCCGTCTCCTTTGGCGAGAAAGAAGTAGCGGCCGAGGTGTCAACCACAAGCTCGTCGTCTTCCGACATTGTTTTGGAGGTTTAGGACTGGGGTTGTCGGGGGTGAGAAGGTGTAGACTTTGAGCGTTATTCGAGGAGTCTGAGAAACAATGTCAGAGGCTTCCAGGAGCACTATAATACCATGCAGCCAACTTTCTTGGCCATGCGTCGGGACACTCGATCCTAGCGCAGTGCCAATGCCATGTGCGTCTATGAATTTCCCGGGACCTAGATCATAGTGTCCCACATGGAGTTAATCGCGACCGATACTAACGTCCAAGATGTGCAAAGCCTCGAGCCACCGATGTCGCCAGGGTACACTCCAAACATGCCAAACGTCAGACAAATCTCATTAGACCATTGGAAATGTCCTGTTTCTGCTGAATAGGCTAGAGGCATTCATCGTGTTTGAAATTATAAAAGTGGGCATGTCATTGTCGGGTGGTGACTTTGAATTTTCGCCCTTTTCCTATCACCTCGCCTGAGCTTTATATTCACCCCCAAAATAATGTCCAGAGTACCTCTCGCTCAACACAACAATGCGTCCGTCACGAGCCCGACCAAGAAGGGTTCTCCTGCCGGCCGAAAGAAGCGCCTTCGGGACGCCAAGATACAACAGTATTTCCCGACAGCCACTCAGTGGCTCAAGATAACATTTCCTATCTCGCTTCATTGGTGTGCTATCCCGGCTTGGTTCCACATTGCCGCAAAACATCAGGCAAGGGACTCTGTGTACTCAACTCATCAGTTTCGCAACCATAACAAATACGCTGATGTGTACTGGTTCATCGAATTCCCTACCCGCACAAAGGCAAACGAGTGGGCCCGAGAGGCCGATGTGGCCGACCCTTACAGTGTAGAGTTTATCAAATCAGATCCTAGAGAGGTTTGCAAAATCAGCTGGAATGCATTCCCTAAACTGAGACGACGTTTAGTTCCTTGGCTACCACTGGGATGCGGAATACCCTCCGCTCATTCGAGGTGAGCACTGGCATCCACCTCTGAAACTCTCTGAAAAAATATTTAGAAGCCTCGAGGGAGTTTACCGAGTTTCCTAAAGCATTTATTGACCTCCGGTTCCAATCGGGAGGTTTGACAGTGGATGAGGCTCGTCAATGTGTCTCCACGCTGGAAGAACTTGGAGTTGACGCCTACTTTAATTACCCCGATGGCTCTTTATGGATTCCAGTACGAATCTATACCTCGAAGAGCGACATTCTCGCGACAGTCGATGCCATTTGTCACCAAGAGAGAGTCCAACGTGATTACCTATCTGTGGTGAGTGTTTGCTCTATTTCTACCCATTTTTGTGTCTGAGGCTCTGTAGGAAGAGTATAGGGACGAGCCTACCATGGTTTCGGTCACGGTAGAGTCGGAGGGACCGTGCTTCCAAAAACATCTTAGCGCGCTCTTTACAGATGATTGCACTGGAGTCGATCTTGTGGAATCAGAGCCATTGCCTACATTTGTTGTCACCTTTCACAGCCTTGGACATGCACTGCGCGCAGTGTCTGCCTGGCGCCACCACACATTCTAAAGTTGTCTGGACATTCCAGGTCCCGGAGGACGAGCGCGAGAGTTGGCGCATCGAGGAGGTTGAGCCGTAGCGTCGCGTGTAGTGTCGTGTCCAATGTCGTGTCGAGCCGTAGTGTTACCGTAGACGAGCCGTAGTGTTCACATAGACAAATAGACGAGCCGTAGTAATGTTTACCATGGATAAATACCGGAGTGAGCCGCCGGAGGCGGCTCCAAAAATCTGGAAAAATGGAGATGCGTTCAACAGCAGTGCTCAATCAGAGTGGTGATGGGTACATGGCGCAGGGGAGCGCGCGCGCGTAGCTTGGCTGGCTGGCCCCGACCCTTTCTCGCCGCGCCGGGCTCCAAAAATCTGGAAAAATGGAGATGCGTTCAACAGCAGTGCTCAATCAGAGTGGTGAAGGGTACATGGCGCAGTGGTAGCGCGCGCGCTTCGCATCTGGTGTTTGCGTGAGGTCTAGGGTTCAATCCCCTATGTATCCAATCGATCGTTTTGCCGTGGAAACGTGAAACACACCCTTTTGCATCTCTTTTTTGGGTGAGGTCTCGGGTTCAAGTCCCCACCGAGCCAAGTAAACGTTTTGGCTGGAGGACGGGTCTAAGGTGGCAGGTGGGGCCCGCCCTTGCAGGCGCACAATGGCAAGTCTAATGTTTCGCTGTTTTAACACATTTTTTGTGGTTGAAACGTCCTGACACGAGTTGAAGCGTGGCTATATGTACATGGATGCAAAACGAGCGAAACTATTGCCGACTACTGGATTAAGACCTCGACTACTGAAGTAGAACACCCTCTCCTCGCCAGTACCGGGTCGGTACGAACGGCATTTTGGTCACAGTCGCCTTTCTGCGCTTGCCTCGCACCTCGACGTCCAACTCGCTCCCGCGCTTCGAGTGTTTGGTGGCGACGTACCTAGGAGAGTTTTAGTCATTGATAAGAATAGTCACACAACGCTCACCCCATGGCAATGTTCTGCGCGGTGGTTGGGGATGGGATTCCGGAGGTGATTTTTCCGACTTGCTCTGATCCTCCTGGGGCATATAGAGGCGCACCCTCTGAAAACAATCAATAGCAGCTCAAACCGACGCTATCACCACCCACCTCTTGCTGGAGGTGCCTCAACGACGAACCCGACTCTTTTGCGAGTGACACCATCAGCAATTTGCTTTAGGATGGCTTCGGCACCGATAAATTTCGCGCTCTCGGGGGTACGACGGTCCTTGCCAATGACCCATGTCAGGCCCGCCTCCACTGGCGACGTCGTCTCGTCTAAATCGTGCCCATACAGACACAACCCTGCCTCGAGTCGAAGGCTGTCTCGTGCAGCTAGTCCTGCCAGTTGCACGGGAAACTTGTGAATCTTGCGTGTCCACTCGACGGTTTCCGACGGTGGTAAAGAGATCTAGAGCCGTGGTCAGGGGTGTTATCAGGAGTCCGGATAGTCTCACCTCGAATCCATCCTCGCCCGTGTATCCTCCACGAGCCACGTGAACGTTCACCCCGTTGATACCGAGCCAGGCACTCTTGCCAAAGGTGAGCTGCTTCAGATCGTAGCTCTTCCCTCCATTCGAGTCGACAAACCCTTGGAGGTAGTCTGCAGCCTTGGGACCTTGTAACGCGACCAGCCCCCAGTTTTCGAGAATCTCGTGCTCGACCTTGTCAGAGTGCGTCGCGTTCCATTCCTGTAGCTTTTCCGCAAACCAAGCCAAATCCTCGTCGCGTCTACCGGCATTCGTGACAACATAGTACTTGTCGGGAGAGTGCTTCGTGATCACGGTGTCGTCGATGAT
>KN824328.1:138603-200773 GCA_000827415.1 Serendipita vermifera MAFF 305830
TGCTGGAGAGAGGCGTTTTCCTTGAGGCCAAGGAACCATTTGCTGAATGCCTCTGAGCTGGCCCGGTCGCCGTCGGGGCCCACAAAAGAGCCTTCCACGCCAAGCTTTTCTGCCAACGAATCACGAGCTCGCAGCTCTTCCAGCTGCTTCATCCGCTCCGCCGACTTGACACCCCCCCTGGCGAGGAGCGCTTTGCTTCGTTCGTATTGCTCGATCTTGCGCCGCTTCTTCGGCCTCTCCTCCATCGTTCCATCCTCTTTCTCCTCCACGGTCTTGCCGATCAACGCGCCCTGGGCTTTGTCGAAGATGAGTTGGCGGTGGACCTCCATGTCCAGTGCGTGGCCAACGCCTGACGACACTTTGACGTTTTCAAAGTCGGCCGCGATGGCGTCGAGAAATGCAATCCTCTCGTCTTGCGTTTGGGGCGGTTTGGTGGTGGCTGCGCGGTCTTCAGTGAGGCGGTTGAGAGCGAGTGAAAGGGCGTGCACGTAAAGGAACCGTCTTCGGTCGTACTTCGCATGAGTCTGCCGGTAGTACATGCTTCCAGCATACCCTTTAACCAGAGCGTTGGCGAAGTCTTGATCACCAGGACCAAAGATGACCTTTTGCAAGGTCCCTGCCCTTTGCCGCAACCCTCTATCCTTGGGCACGTTGATTTCTTGAGATATGTAGGCATTATCGAGGATGTCGACGTCGATTGCCTTCATTGCTTGAGCTCCTTGCAGTGATGGATTGAGAGCGTCGCGCAGAGCTTGAGGAAGAGTACACAGGGTATGGTGACGAAGCAAGTATGAAACCTCCGAGCTCCAGGTATGGATCGCGTATGGTCGGACCCTCCGGAGGTATAAACCGAGGATGAGCGCGGACAACGCCCACTTGTTGCGCAACTTTGGAAATCTCCAAAAGTCGATCACCGGCCCATCAAAAGCGCGGATTATCTCATCATCCGGCTCTTCTCCGGTATCCATATGATCTATGACCCTGAGGATCTTGCGATACGTCGTCACCGCGCGGCCAGCCTCATTCGAGGTCAAGGAAGAGTTGATTTGGCCAGTTCCAACCTCCTGAGGAACCCACTCGAGAATATTGACGTGTGTCACGGCACCGTTGATACACCGGATACGGTCGGCAAATTCGTGTTTGACAAAGTCGGTCACGCTATTTCCAAACACCCCACCAAAGTTGGGTATGGTTTGAAACTTTTGCATCAAAACTTGCTCGTGTTCGACCATCTCATAGAGCTCCTTCTGAAGATCAGCTGGAGGAGGTTTGGGCACCTGGGCCTTTGGCAATAGCTTGAGCATATCCGCAAGCGGCTTGGCGATTGAGGGATGGGGATCAATATCGGGCACCCAGCCACCGCGGGCCTTGTTGAAGTTGAGAACCGTGCTGTCAATCAAGACGGCCTCGATGTCTCCCAGATCCTGCGTGCGACGCCAGTCAAGGCGGTCGGAGATTGGACACGTGAGGGTGTCCCAACGGATGATGGTCCAGTTGAGGTCCTCGTTCAATTGCAGAAAATTCTTCATCCGGCTCGTTGTCGTACCAGAATGATGGTCCTGAGCGTCTCGCTTGTGGACCGCCTGCGTTGTCGTCCCCGAATAGGAGGGTTTGAGAGAGAGGAAAGTACCCTCGACGGACTGGTACAGATGGACATTCACATCCTTGTAGCCGAATGCCTGCATCACGGAAGTGAGCAGCACAGACGCCCTCTGCCCGTAGCCAAGGTACTGTAGCTGCAATATGACGAAAGGAAGTTCGTCTGGGAAAGCCTTTCCGAATTGCTCGAGGCGACGAGCATACTCTTCTGGCTCGATGTCGAGAATTCTTGTATAATAATATTGAAACAGACCGTCGTCCTGCTGGTTCTTTTCGGAAGAAATTGAAAGAAGGCCGCTTTTGGCGTAAGTGGGGAGATTCTTGAGAAATGATTCTGGGACACAAGGGCAGCTTCAAGGATCAGATCTTCTATGGGCGCGAAGCGAGACCATATGGTCGGATTTAGAGAGGGTGGCGTGCATTCGTGGCTTTCACTTGCAAAGATTGCTGCCGCTTTAATGCGCTCCAATGGAGAAACGCCTTGATCCATCAAAAGTTTTCGAACTCCTTCAGAAATTCGGAGTTGCTCCAAGTAACCAGAGCTGAGATGAAACGAAATAGCATCACTCGTAGAGATGGATTCGGGGGCTGCATTTAAGAGTGCTTCCTCGACGGAAACGTGCTGAGCAAAGAGCTCGTCGAAGTTTAGGTTTGAAGAGGATCCCATTCCGCAAAGCAGCTTTCAGCGGGTTAGCATTGGCTTTATCCTGAGCTGCTGTAACGTACCGACTTTGTAACTAAGAATCTGCGTTCTACCTGGGTTTCTGGAGTGGGTTTCTGGTAAATAAGCATGAAATAGGGTCCTGAAATGCTGCTCACCAAAGCTGACGAGGCTGCGGAACCCTGTGGCAGATGGCGAGGGCGAGTGGCGACAACACTCCGAGTTCCTCCGACCTTTTTTCGAGCAAATAACTCTACTATGGTAGAAATACGCTGGTTTTATGGGCCGTAGCCGGTGCTTTGAGAGAATCAAAGGAGTGGGCGACGGCAAGTCGAGAAGGGATGAGGAGCTGATGGAATGTAAAATCTAACCAACCACAAATACAGACAATTCACGGCTCTATATACGCTTTACAACTTCCCCGTGGCTCTGAATACTGATGTCGACTAGCATACGGGTAGTAGAAGGGGTTTCATATTCCAGAACAGGATTGAATGGGATTGAAAGTGACAATGGAATTGTAAAATTGTGATTGGAGAAGTTGCGAACGCGGTAAAGGGACCAAGGCAGACTTGGGGGAACAGGCGCCATTGGAAGCTTGCCCTGTGCAGATGATTATCACCCCATGTGTTGCCTCCCGTATTCTAGTATCTGAGGCTTCTCCACTCATTCTTCATCTGCGTGGTATGGAACTGCTTGGCTATGGGCGTTACGGGTGGTCCAGGTGCTGGTATAGGACTGCCTGAGGTGTTGCGAGCGGTCCAGGGTCGATTCCCGCAAGATCAGTCAAAATTCGTACGAATAACTAATACGATTGAGCTCTTTCACCACTTTTCAGGTGGATTTAATACATACCTCGAGTCTCGGGATCCGATGTTGGAGGGGAGCCACTCTCCTCTCTGGTGGCGTCTGTTACCCATCACACTGACATTCAACCCTCCATTCTATAGTTTCAATACTTCAATAAATGATCCCAACGGGAGACCTAGTCGTCTGCGCAGTGGTCCAAGAATCATTTGAAGAGCCTGCAACCCATTTCCCACAGCCATCGCTTGGCTGAGTGTGATATAGGTTCGCCGAGTTGTAATATATCCTGTCTTTTAAAGATATTCAGGTCGAGGAGGACAGGAGAGTGAATGGACTCGCCTTTCGCCTTTCAAGATTGGTGCCAGTTATGGGTTACCTGTAGAAGAAGTTATTGAGGCTATTTTCACTGTATAAAATGAGGTATCATGACGCCGCTGTTTGGTCTGTTTGATTGACTAGGTATTGGAGTTGGGTGCAAGAAAGGTGGTGGGTACCAGCCTCCTTCGTTGACATCTCACTTCGACTCGAAAACATGTCAAAGACTCCCTTTATGCCCCATAATGATACCATATCTACCAGTCCACAGAAACACCCCCATGTCGGTCAAATTGACTTTTCTCCTTGCGACGCCACCGATCTCCGTGTTCAGTTAGCAACTCAGTGGCTAAAGTTGTCGTCACCTCTTTCATTGTCCCGGTAGGTGCTCCCAGTGTGGATCGAGACTGCGACGAGAAATGGAGCCAAAGACTGGGGATGGTCCACGTCCCAATTCGTGGGCAAGAAGACTGCAAGGGTTATGTGGTATGTCGAGTTTCCCACTCGCGAGCGAGTAAACGACTGGGTCCGTGAAACTATGCTCGACGATCCGTACGCTATTGAATACGTCAAGTCGAATATCAAAGAGGTGAGCGACGGTGAGAGGATATGCCCAAACTTATGCGTGTAGACCACTGGCTCAGACTGGCAGTCTGAATATCCGGCGCTCATTCAAGGTACATACTATCTGCGTCTTTGTTCCAGTCTGATACCTATTAGAATTGTCGAAGGAAATTATTGCTTTTCCCGAGGGGCTCATTGAACTCGAGTTTGAAACGGGTGGTTTAGCAGCAGATGAGGCTACTCGGTGTATCTGCATACTCGAAACGCATGGAATAAATGCTTATTTCAATTATCCTGATGGACCCTTGTGGGTTCCCGTCGCCAATCGCCAAACCACCTATACCAGTCTTCTCAAGGTGACCACCACTTGCCGCAACGAGGCGTTTCCGACCGTAAAAACCAAGTACCTAGTGGTAGTGAGTATTTTCCCTATCATCGATTTGTGTCTGAGGCGAGTAGAACCAATACAGTGAAGAGCACGCCATGGTTTCGGTCACAGTGGATCGGGAAGGGTCGGGGTTTGAAGAGCATCTGCGGGCGCTTTTTGAGGGCGAGTGTTTAGAAATGGTACTCGTAGAGTCGGTTCCTCTGCTCAAGTACGTAGTGCTATTTGAGAGTCTCGTCACCGCATTGCGGGCGGTCTCTGCTTGGAGAAACCAGACATTCAGCGGGTCCAAACTTGTTTGGACGTTTCAAGTCCCGCGAGAGGAGCGCGAGAGTTGGCGCGGCGGCACCTAGAGAAGCAGTAATGAACATTAAATAAAGCTGGAGACTATGGCTACATGAACCGAACGGGACTATGCATTAACCCGCGTGTGTACCTGAAATGATCTAATCTCGATCGAGATTACTTTAGGGTCAAGGGGTGGAGCTGCTTTAGTGTTGGGGTCTTCAGTGGGACCGAGCCGCCTCCGGCGGCTCCAAAAATTCAGAGAAATGGCGACGCTTTTGAGAACATTGCAAACTGCTCTAAGAGAGTGCCAAAGGGTACATGGCGCAGGGAGCGCGCGCGCGTAGCTTGGCTGGCTGGCCCTTCCCACCGCGCCGGGCTCCAAAAATTCAGAGAAATGGCGACGCTTTTGAGAACATTGCAAACTGCTCTAAGAGAGTGCCAAAGGGTACATGGCGCAGGGAGCGCGCGCGCGTAGCTTGGCTGGCTGGCCCTTCCCACCGCGCCGGGCTCCAAAAATTCAGAGAAATGGCGACGCTTTTGAGAACATTGCAAACTGCTCTAAGAGAGTGCCAAGGGGTACATGGCGCAGTGGTAGCGCGCGCGCTTCGCATCTGGTGTCTGCGTGAGGTCTAGGGTTCAATCCCCTATGTATCCAGTCGATCGTTTTGCCGCGGAAACGTGAAACACACCCTTTTGCATCTCTTTTTTGCGTGGGTTCTCAGGTTCAAGTCCCCACCGAGCCAAGTAAACTTTTTGGCTGGAGGACGGGTCTAAGGTGGCAGGTGGGGCCTACCCTCGCAGCGCACAAGGGCATGTCTAATGTTTTGCTGTTTTAACACATTTTTTGTGGTTGAAACGTCCTGGCACGAGTTGAAGCGTGGCTATATGTACATGGATGCAAAACGAGCGAAACTACTGTCGACTACTGCATTAAGACTTCAACTACTGCAGTAGAACACCTTCTCCTCGCCAGTACCGGGTCGGTACGAACGGCATTTTGGTCACGGTCGCCTTTCTGCGCTTGCCTCGCACCTCGACATCCAACTCGCTCCCGCGCTTCGAGTGCTTGGTGGCGACGTACCTAGGAGAATTTAGTCATTGATAAGAATAACCAAACAGCACTCACCCCATGGCAATGTTCTGCGCGGTCGTTGGGGATGGGATTCCGGAGGTGATTTTCCCGACTTGCTCTGACCCTCCTGGGGCATACAGAGGCGCACCCTCTAAAAAACAATCAATAGCAGCTCAAGTCAGTACTATCGCCACTCGCCTCTTGCTGGAGGACCCTCGACGACAAACCCGACCCTCTTGCGCGTAACACCGTTAGCAATTTGCTTTAGGATGGCGTCGGCACCAATAAATGTCGCGTTCTCTGGGGTACGACGGTCCTTGCCAATGACCCATGTCAGGCCCGCCTCCACTGGCGAAGTCGTCTCGTCTAAATCGTGCCCATACAGACACAACCCTGCCTCGAGTCGAAGACTGTCCCGTGCAGCTAGTCCCGCCAGTTGCACGGGAAACTTGTGAATCTTGCGTGTCCACTCGACGGTTTCCGACGGTGGTAAAGAGATCTAGAGCCGTGATCAGGGGTGCTATCAGGAGTCCGGATAGTCTCACCTCGAATCCATCTTCGCCTGTGTATCCACCACGAGCTACATGAACGTTCACCCCGTTGATACCGAGCCATGCACTCTTGCCAAAGGTGAGCTGCTTCAGATCGTAGCTCTTCCCTCCGTTCGAGTCGACAAAGCCTTGGAGGTAGTCCGCGGCCTTGGGACCTTGTAACGCGACCAGCCCCCAGTTTTCGAGAATCTCGTGCTCGACCTTGTCAGAGTGCGTCGCGTTCCATTCCTGTAGCTTTTCTGCAAACCAAGCCAAATCCTCGTCGCGTCTACCGGCATTCGTGACAACATAGTACTTGTCGGGAGAGTGCTTCGTGATCACGGTGTCGTCGATGATCCCTCCTGTAGGTAAAAGGAGGACCGATAGCGTAGAAGCATGATCCGACAAAGCTCCAAGACTACTGGGTGTAAGCCATTCTAAAAAGCCCGTCGCACCAGCACCTTTAAAGCTGTCAAATCGGTTAACAAGAACCAACTCCGGAACTAAAAAGACATACTAGTGCTGCACCATATGCCCGACATCAAACAATCCAACACTAGAACGAACATGCTTGTGGCTGTCGACTGCACACAAAAGCTTTGTGAGCGCATGAAAATTGTTTTCGACGGGGTACTTGCCTTGGCCGACACCACTATAGGTCAAAGGCATGTCATAACCAGCAAACGGAACCATTTTCGCGCCATTTTCCAAATGATAGTCGTAAAGACCTGTCCTTCGTAGCTGCTTTTCGTTAGTGGCCAACTCGAGTCCGGCACTAGTGCAACCGTACCGGCGTTGAGCTTTCTGTCGACATCCAGCACCGTAAAGAACGTCTTGGAGCGCATTTTGGGAGGTGTCGTCCAGCACTGGCAACGAGAGAGAATACGCGGTTCGACATGGCGGCGATGCAAGCTAAGCCAGTTGATCCCAACCACCACCCGACACACACAACGCCCTCGGTTTTGACGAATATTGATATTATTTAGCAAAATGTCTCGCTTCGTGAGGGCTTCCAAATACCGGTGAGCACCCCGCCACTACTGGCCCAAGGAAAGACCATATCTCACTTTATGCTCAATCGTCCATTTCAATCTGCAACTATTCATCTGGAAATGCGGGATCCGACTTTACACTGGGTCTGCTGGCCGCTATGCACCGTGCGATCGTTACCATGCAATCTACCGCTAGCCATGTATTCGGCCAAACGGGCAAAAAGGAGTTTTCTTTTGACAATGCCAAAGTCTCTAATCAAGCTTGGGATACAAATCTAGCATCTGCGTCTGGCGTACGTAGTCTAGCCTTATACTGGAGGCCTCGCCCACTCACTTCACTGCCAGAAATACATCGCGATCAATTGGGCCTCTTCTGGTGGTGGTGCCTTTGGCATCCTACCACTTCCTACTCCCTGGGGTCCAGCTCCCAATGGTTTACCTTTCAAGTTGCCAGATATCATTCCTCTAGCCCGAGGGTGAGTACACCCTAAATGAAGTGCACACGATGGCTAATGGGATTGAAAGCCACACCGCGCCTGTGTTAGATACCTCTTGGTCTCCCTTTAATGACACTGTTGTCGCCTCTGGAGGTGAAGATGGTAATGTGTTAGTGTGGAAGGTGCGAGCGACCATACATATCCCGTACTAGCTGCTGACCGCCTACTAGATGGAAGACCAACAATTCGAAGGGTGGGGTGCTGAACATTGGGCGCCCATAGACTTTGATCCCGTCCAACGCATAGACGCCTCCCCGAGGAAAATCGGTCAGGTTTTGTTCCACCCTACAGCTTCGAATGTCCTGGCAGCTGCTACAGGCGAGCACTGCGTAAAACTTTTCGACTTGGGTAATGTCGACAACGGCCCACGTACCACACTTGTTGGACACACCGACACCATTCAAGCTCTGGATTTCGACCCTACTGGAACCCTTCTCGTTACGACCTGCCGTGATCGAAAACTTCGCTTGTTCGATCCCAGAACAGGTGGAGACCCTATCCGTGTGGTGGAAGGCCATGGTGGAATTAAAGGCGCCAGAGTAACGTGGATGGGCGACACTGGACGGATTGCGACGACTGGATTCAGCAAAATGAGTGATCGCCAGTTGACAATCTGGGATTCCGGGTCGCTCGCCAACATCAAAACGGTGATAATTGACCAGAGTGCCGGAGTAATCATGCCCTTCTGGAGCGACAATGGTATCCTGTTCCTCGCCGGAAAGGGGTGCGTCTAGTTTCGAATTGATATAAATTTAAATGCTCATCTTACCCTTCAGAGATGGAAATATTCGATATTTCGAGTACGAAGCGGATGCTTTGCACCCGCTGTCCGAATACAAGTCCTCTGACCCGCAACGTGGAATGTGCTTCCTCCCTCGACGGGCTCTCAACGTCTCCGAATGCGAAATCGCGCGCGCCTACAAAATCACGGCGGCAGGCTCCACCGGTGGCATCGAGCCCATCGCATTCGTGGTCCCTCGCAAAGCAGACTCATTCCAGGCGGACATTTTCCCACCAGCCCCCAGTCTGGAACCGAGCGTTTCTGCCCCCGAGTTCTTCTCCTCCAAAAAGGATATTGTACGACGGGTCGTCGATCTCAACAGTGGAGCTACATCCGGCTATACCCCACTGGCCGTCGTACCACCAAGCCACTCAAACTATTCCACGTATTCTGAACCTCCGAGCGCGGTCACGCCCTCACCCGCGTCGGCTCTTCCTAAAGCGGCTCCCTTGGGTGCGTCGACCCTTTCGTCTTCATTTTTTCCCAGCACACCAACATCTGCTACCGGATTAGGTGCACAGACATTCTCTAGCGCGTTCAAGGCGACTCCTGTCCAAGAGTACAGTGCAGACAATGACGTGAGTCAACATGGTCAACTTGAACGGTTTCCTAATCTCTATCTACAGATGTCCAGCCTCAGGGACGAGAATGCACGTTTGAATGGAGAGCTCCGTGAGGCTCAGAAACAAATTCGAAACCTGGAACTGCAGATAGAAACGATGCGCGCAAATGCACAGAGAGCCGCTCAGGTCTTGCTGGATAATTAAAGGCGACTTGCTGTATGAATACTTGTTTGCACCAATGTTATGAGATCAATTAGGCCCGTAATTGACCTAAAAATTTAACTGTGTTACATAGATTAAGAAAAGTCCGTACAATAACCAGATAACGACGACGAGGAAATAAATAGCTATCTAGGCAAGGATTATTCCTCTTCTTCCTCTTCTTCTTCAACAATAGCAGGCCCTCGGAAACCAGATCTTCCGGGAGGGAGATTCCGGCGACTTCCAGCTCTCTCTAAACCGAGTCCTTCCATCCCGACAGGTGCCGATGGCGGACTCGTGGAAACACTGGGCACAGAACTTGTCGCTGGCAGAGGAGTGTTCGCTTTGGTCCCAAACTGGCCGGCATTGAGATTTGGGCCGGCCATTCGTTTGCTTCGTCTCCCGGCGTTCGAGTTTGAAAATACCATGAGAGGAGATTCCAAATGGTTCGCGGTTGCAGGAGCATTGTTGGGATTCAGTGTGGACCCAAGCTGACCCAAACCACCAGCAAACTGGACGTCATCGTCTACATCACTCCAGTCGTCCTCGTTTCCGTCACTCGGAGGCGAGGTGCCAGGTGCCCAACCACTCTTTCCTCCTCCGGCAAACACGTCTCGAACATTGCCCTTGGGTGGAGTGTTTGTCAAAATTTCGATGATTACACCCTGGTTTGAGGCACGGTTTGCCCATCCAGGAGGCTCGAGGCCCCAGGAGCGCTTCCAGCTAGATCGACTGGTAATGTAGCCAAGGCTACCATTCGGCGTTCCATATCCATTATTCCTCATTTGCGTAAGCATCCCTGCTTTCCCGGATCGACTACCCAGCGGCGACGTTGTTCTTCTGCCACCAAACTCCGCGTCGTCGTCAAGGGCAGAACTTCCACCCGAATGTGCACTAGATGCCGAGCCACTCCGGCCACGTCGACCTTTCAACGATCCTGAAGGGACTGCCGATGGATCTGCCGCCCCCACAGAAAGACTCTGGGCGATAGAAGGCGTCTTCTTCGCGTGATGCTTGACCATTCTGGTTTGTGAACTACCAGATCCTACACGATGATGGGCTTTGGACTTTGTTGCAGTCGGACTGGCCGTCTCGGACCTGCTGGTCGGGCGCGTAGGGCCTCGCCTCCCAAGAGAGCCACCAGAGCTGGTGGAAGAGCTTTTAGAGTGCCGTTTACCACGTTTTGCGATTCCTGCCGTAAGAGGCGGTCCATGGCCGAATGACTTGGCAGATCCTGGTCGAGACGCAAGGTCAAATACGTCTTCTTCGATGGGTGTCTTTGCGCCAGCTCCATAGCTTCTACCTGACGTTCCAGACATTCGTCGCGTGAGCGGTGCACCGTTGTATACTGTGTATTCTCCGACGCTTCCCAATGCACCAGGAGTATTGCCCATGGAAACCAAACTGGCAACACTGGATCTGCGCGAATTGACGCTGCTGCTCCGCCGGCTCGATATCGACGGTCGCTTGCCCTTGTGGGATTTTCCGCCTCGTCTTGACCCAGTGCCCTTTCCTTCCCCAGTCCGCTTACGGGGAGTATATGGACGATCTTGCATGCCTGACGTGCCTGCGGCGAAGTAACCACCCATGTTCGGGGCAGAAGTGGATGAAGTGAAAAGACCAGCTGGGGTGTTGGAAGGTGTACTCATAGATGAGCCTGTCTTTCGTTTTCTACGTCCATCATCTAGCCACATGCGGAAAGTGCTGAGGATAGATGCCCTACTTCGTGGCTTCGTAATGTCTCTTGTAATGAGTGGACTCGCTGCTCGCCCGCCTTCGGTAATAGATCTACGAGGCGCTGGGGCTGCAGAAAAACTCTTGACATGCCCAGGATATGTGGCCATGGAGGAGTCCTTCGCCGAAGCAGTCCTTGCGATTCCAGAAGCGTGGCTATTCTGTTCCATCTGTTCTCGTTCCTTGGCTTCTTTCGATATCTTGCCAGGCGGTGGACTCTTCGTGAGTCGACCACCACTCCCACTGGAGCTTCGGCCTTCGTCAATGCTCTTTTCCTTGTCCTTCTGTCTGCGCTCTTCGAGACTCCTGTCCTTTTGTCTTCGTTCATCAAGACTCTTCTCTTTCTGTCGTCGTTCGTCCAGGCTCTTCTCTTTCTGCCTTCGTTCATCCAGGCTCTTGTCCTTTTGCCTTCGCTCGTCGAGACTTTTTTCCTTTTCTCTGTGGCTGCTGATGGACGAACCGTTATTCGAGAACCCAGTTTCGTCGCTTTTCTTCCTGACGAGGCTAGCCGCTCCACCAAGAACGGTAGTGGCCCTTTGAAGCATGGAGATGCTCCCAGAGCGGCCCTTATTGGAGTGGATTTTGGAGTTGGAAGGCGTGGATCCCGGTGAAGAGTTGGACGGCTCATATGAGACATGGGTTGGGGAAAGGGATCCGATATCAGATGGAGGACCTGTGGGCTTGGATTTCTGTACACAAGCATTAGCATCTGCATTCATTTCCCAGTTCATACTTGTACACACCTCCTCTGCGGCAACTGGTGTGGCTGGAACAATGGAAAGATCTGGAGGCAATGCCTTAGACACGGAGCCTTCGCTAGATCGCTCCTTTTCCTCGCGAGGATCGGTATGATGGCGTTTTTTCTTCTTAGACGAGTCTACTTCGTCCAATAGAACAGTTGGGTGCGCGCCAGTGACGGCAATCGTATCGTCGGCTTCTTGCTCTCTATCGCCATCAACATCGCTTGCTGTACGTTCGATGCTCCTCTTTTCACCTCCAAGTGGACTTGGCTCCAGCAGCAACAGGGGCTCAGCAACGGCTTGACCAGCCACAGCTGTTCCTCCACCGCTTCCAAGTTCCTCAGGGAGCACGAACCCCTTGCCGACCTTCTTCCTCATGATCCACCACAGTGCACCAGCGGAATCGCACGCATTGCTGAGTACACTGTGGACGATCTGGCCCGTATCAAAGCCGAGTGCAGCAAGTGTACTGAGCATCGCACGTTCTTGAGGCGTCGAAAAGACGACGGCGACCTGTCGCGTCATTGCGCCAGCAAAATCCATCACGTCGCCGTCACCAGCCTGGTTCGCCATATCGCCTCCTACGCCTGGCACACCATTGGCCATCGTCAATGTTGCCGAGCGTAATCTGGGGCTCGAAGGCGGAGAGATTTGCGAGGAGACGGAACGTCGTTTGGTACGGACGGGCGTACGCGTCGGTAATGGGGGTGCAATGGATGTCACAGAGTTTCTACGGTCGTCTTTGCCCAACGTCTTCTTGTCGTCGACACCGTTGAGGTTGGTGGGAGTGACGGGCCGTGCAGAGTTGGACGAGGTGCTCACACGTCCTGGTGGCACCGAATCGGAAGTGCTCACGCGTCCTCCAGGCGCTTCAATCACCATGGACGCTGGTCGACTGGATTCACCCTCTGCTTCGACTTCGGGCTCCATTGGGGGAGGTGAGAGGGCCATTTCGGTTTGTTGGGGGCTGGAAGGGTATAAACGCTTGGAGAACCAGGGACTCGAGAGAATTTGTTGCATAGTGAACCGCTTCGAAGGTTCATGAACGAGGATACCTCTAATGAGATCGCGCGCTTCTATAAAGGAATAAGTTATTTGGAAAAACTTGAACGAAAATCAGAGAGCGTACCGGTAGATAACCAGTCTGGGTCCTCGTATTCTCCAATCGTGATCTTGTTTTTCATTTCTTGTTCGTCATCGTCGTCAAATGGAAGCGTGCCAGTGAGAAGTGCATAGAGTATAATGCCGAGAGACCAAATATCGACTTCCTGACCGAGATATTTCTGACCGAGTAACATTTCAGGACTCGCGTAGCCCGTAGTTCCGCAAAAGGTCTCGAGTAATCCACCTTTTTCAAACTCTCTCGTAAAGCCAAAATCACTGAGCTTGACGTGGCAACGATCATCGAGAAGGACGTTTTCCAACTTGAGATCGCGATGGACTACGCCCTGTTCATGACAGTACGCCACAGCGAGGCAGAGCTGTCCGAACAGTGCGCGGGTCTCATACTCGTCGATTCTACCCTTTTCTACGAGATAGTCGAAGAGTTCTCCGCCTGTACATAATTCTGTGACTAGCCAGATGGAGGTTTCGGTGGCGATCACTTCGTACAGCTGGACTACGTGCGGGTGATGTAGTTGTCGGTGATGATGAATCTCTCGCGTGAGTTGCGCTGAAACTCCTTTAGGTATCTGCTTGAGTGCTACCCGAGTACCGGTCAAGCGATGGGTACCGAGACGGACTTTGCCGTATGAGCCTTCACCAATAACCTATAGGCTGGATGTCAACCATCATATCATTGTTTTTGAAGACGGATGATTGGGTTGAAAATGTTACGTACACGACCGATATTGTAATTGCCTAAGGAGAGATGGGGAATATAAGCCTACCAGCATTATAGAGATCAAGAAATAGCTACAAACCGACTACCCGCATCCTAGTATCACTGAGTTCCTTTCCGAGTTCATTATAGGCAGCTATAAGCTATGAAACAAGGTGAGCGGGAGCCAAAATGAGGTCGTCGCAACATGCGAGCGGGTGGGCTACACAGAAACATCCGACGAACCTGAGCCTTTGAATTTCCAGGAGCACTAGCAGACTGGGCTCGATTACGTCCTCCCATCGTAAAAAGGCGTAGCTTTGAATCGTTTGTGGGACTGGAAATCTCGCAGCCAAATGGAGAGGAAAAATATAATTTTTTTGAAAGAGCTCTGTTTCAAACGAATGTGTGTATAATGTGGGTTATGTTGAATAATTTCTGATTTTATGCGTGACTGTGCATCCAAATACGCAGCAATCTTTCGTCGGTGTCGCTGTCGAGGTCAGGAGAAGAGTCGGAAGGAGGCCGAGCATTGACGCCACCTCAAAGGGTTTACCCACCAACGTATGGACATCCAATAGATTTCATTTAGAGTTGTCAGGTTCATTTGTTTTATTTGTTTTATGTATTTTCTGCTCTGTGGTGAAAGGTGGTGCCGTTAGCCACTTTTGAAATGGGGAATGGACCTATAAAAGACGCGACCGCTCACCCTCTCACACCTTAGACCCCAACCACGTCCGTCCTTTCGTTCTCAAACTCGTCGTCCACGTCGTCCTCTGCATCCTCCAGCTCCCTCTTCGCCATGCCAAAATCCTCCACAAAGTCGGCCTCCGCCGCGTCGTCGAGTACGTTTTTCCCCTTCTCATCCCCATAAATGCGCTTTCGACGCGTCTTTTGTGTCTTTGATGCGTCGTTCACCCATCCCTCCGTGTCTCGTATGCTCTGCTCAACGTTGCTCGTCGCTGATCATTGCTCAGGCTCCCCCGCCGCCGACACCAAGGGAAAGAGGGAAAAATCGGCATATCAGATCTGGTGCTCGGTAGGTTTATCTTTTTGACGCGTCGTTCTTCATGCTGCTCATCTCCAAACGCGTTCGTCGACGTGCAGGAGAACCGCGAGAGGGTCAAGGCCGAATTCCCAGATCTCAAGGGCAAAGATATCCTGGTCAAGGTACGTCTTAGTTCGCTTCATTCTCCCTCCTAATCTCATCCATCGTCGCAGTTGAACGATCAGTGGTGGGACGCCGAGGAGAATCCCAAGCGTGGCCAGCGCCCCGAAAAGAAACCAAAGAAGGCCAAGGCTACCGATGGGAGCGAGAAGGAGAACAAGACCAAGGGCAAGGGCAAGAAGGCGAAGAGGGAAACTGAAGCCTCTAGTGAACCTTAGACTGCGGCTCTACTTCGGTTATTTGGACTCTTGTGACTGTATTTTTCTTGGAGACATTGCTCAATGTATTATTCTTTGCCAGCTATGAAGCCGACATCTACCAACCGTGCAATTCCTGAGGAGAATATCCAACATAATTACGAGCATGCTCTTGAGAGTAAAAGGTCTTCTAAAAGATGGCTATTTCTCCCGGCCGTGTTCCCAAGGCCTGTTAGCCGAGCTGGCTGGCCGGCTTCGACTCTGCCTCTCCCACACAATTCTCACAAAATGGTCATGAACAAATCAAAATTCTCGTCCAAATCCCGAAAGATCAGTACTACTCCAAGATTATACGTGACTACGCGTCATCAGGAGGACATAACCGTTGTCAAGAAAGTTCGTCCATTGAAACGGTTTCGGCGGCATTCGACACGCGGAGATATATGTCCGGGTACTCTTAGTCATAGGAGACACGTTATTTCTGCTTCTATGAAAGGAAGACTTGCTTCATGTCGACAAAGGAAAGGAACGAGATGTGATCCGACATTAACTCTTTTGCCGTATGAGTTTCCTTCTATTGACGTGTGGGTCTATTAACTGAGCTATAGCAAAATATTGGATTTAAAATGGCATACTGGGTTCTCAGCGGGGTACACAAACATGAATGCATCCATGCGGCCAATCCAGAAGTTTATTTACCAATTATCAGAGTACTTCGAGTACGATTTACAAATTCCCAGTGATTGGAATGTCAGTCGTTCACTCAGCATTTACGAAAAGACTAACCCCTACCGTCAGGTCTTCAAAAATGTAAATTGCGACGACTTACCTAAATGGTTCCCCACGCGTGATACTCTGCGTTCTAATGTCTCTGATTTATCAAGCGGATCATCCGATACGTCCTCGTCCTCGTCAAGCAGCCAACAACCATCTGTTTCTGCTGTTTGTCAAAGCCGGGAGCTTACTGACTCTCGTACTCGCAACCAATGGAACTTTATTTCTACAATCATGCCAGCACAATTTCTTTGGGGACATCAAACACGAGAACGTGCGCTACATTGGAACGCTCAGCTACATATCGGATTTTTTGACATGAATCAGAGTTGTCTCAACCAAGATTTTTGGCCTCAAGTAGCAGCGCATCTCATGTTGTCATATTGGGAAGCAGATGATTACGGAGACCTATTACCACTGGTGCGCGAGGTGTCACATCCGTGCACCATTGGACGGATTCTAGTGGGACTTGTGCAAACAGCGGCTTTTCCAGCGCAATAGTCAGTAATCTAGGCACTATTTCATACAACCACTTATTTTGCGGCAGTAAAAAGACACTACGATGGCCGAGACGTATTTCACTAGGAGAGGAGCCTCCCATCATAGATTATCTTTGCCGCGCAACACCAGAGGCAACTGGATGGGAAGAGGATATGTATCCACTCCTCTTTGCGGCTCAGTTCCATACACTGAGGAATCGGCATGATACTTTTGAGAGCATGGAATTGGCTGCCATCTTTAGGCAAATGATCTCATTACTTATTCTCTACTATCTCGACACTCGGACAAGTGCTAAAGATCACATGCCTCCTTGGATGATGCTGTTTGGAATAACGTACAACCCCGAGCACGTAATTGTTTGGGGACACACTCCCTGGTCCCAAAAGAATGATCGAGGAGAGAGCAGATGGAACGCCAAAATATGGAATATTTCAGGATACCAACGGTCTCCCCTAAGGTTTTCTGCTCCGCATCGGGGCCCTCTAATGTCGATGCTCAACCGCATTCAGGGCCACTGCGTGTATGTACTTGAGCAACTGAAGGCTTGGAACGGATACGACCGCGCACGGCAACTCCGGATGGCTTGACCTTGGCAGCGATTAGGATGGTCATTTATTGATATTAACTCTTGTTCTAGAACCGAGCGTGTAGTCATAATCATGTATTTGATACATCGTTCCCAATAACTCTCTTGCAAACGAATGCACTCGCCTGTTCACGAATGCCATCCCTAGTCTGTCCCCGTATCATAAAGTACCACTCATTGTCAGCTCTGATTGATGACACGTGCAACCCTTGACGGGACTATCTAACACATATACGAGCATGATATTAGCTATTAATGCCTTTTATCTCTACGAACCTGTCTAAGACCGCCAATATAGAGGAAAGGGCCGGCCACCCCCTTTATGTGTGCCCCTTTCGTAAAAGGGAGATCCTGTGGCATGAAGCGTAGAAATTTTCTGAGAAATATTTGATTATTACGGCTTTGTTCTCGAGGCTTATTAGTCGAACTGGCTGGTCTACCCACTTCGACTCCGCCTTTATCCCCTAGTTCACGACTTTGGTCATAAAATGGCCATAAATAAATCTAAAAATTCATCAAAATCTCGTGCGATTCTAATTGCACCGAGAATACGCGTGAATACGCGTCAGCAGGAGATAACAACTACTATCAACAAAGTTCGCCCATCGAAACAGTTTCGGCGGCATTCGACGCGCAGAAATATATACCCAGATACTCTCAGCCATCGAAGGCGCAAACCTTCCGCTTTTACCAACGAAAGTCTTCCTTCACGTCGACAAAGGAAGCGGGGAAAATGTGATCCGACATCACACCTATTACCGTATGAGACCCCTTCTTGTAACACGTAGGCTTACTGACTATATTACAGTGATATAAGCAACTTAAGATGGTATACCACGCACTCAGCGGGATACATGGATGCACACATAAAGTCAATCTGGAAGTTTATTGGCAAACTGAACTGGAGGATTCAGTACCCTCTTCAAATCCCTAATTATTGGAACGTCAGTTACTTCTCTCTGGCGTTTTAAAGATGCTAACTCGTGCGCGTAGATCTTCAACGAAGTGAACTGGAAGGAATGGCCTAGCAAGCTCGCTAGGAGCCCAGTTCCCCTGTACGACAGCTCTGACACTCAAACAGAAACGTCTCTGTCGTCACGCATATCCTCGGATAAAGACACAGCCGGGAAACCACATCAAGGACCTCGAGAACCTGTTTCCCTTACTTATCAGAACTGTAAAGTTGTCGACTTACGAACTCGTACCCAATGGAACCTCTTGGCTACGAGCATGCCAACCCGGTTTCATTGGGGATATCAAACACGCGAAGGTGCCTTGCTCTCGAACGCCCGTCGACATACTGGATTCCTAGATATGAATCAGGGTTCTGCCAACCAAGACATTTGGCCCCAGGTCGCCGCACCACCCTTACTTGCGCATTGGAATGGAAGCCATCGCGGGGGTCGGTCACGGACAATGCACGAGATGACACCCTCATGTGTCCTTGGGCGTCGGCTAGTGGATCTGGTGCAGACGGATGATTTCCCAGCGCAATAGTCAGTCCATAACACAGCGTTTATCCTCAGATTCTGATTTGAAGACAGCAAGCAGAAATTGCGATGGCCTCCTGGTCTAATGATAGGAAAGAACACTCCACCTTGTGTCGATTATGCTTGTAGAGCCACTACAAAGTCGATGAATTGGCGAGAGGAAATGTGCCCATTACTCTTCGCGGCTCATTTCTGCCCGTTAGAGGATGGAGAAACTCCTTCACCAAGCATGCAAATGGCTGCGACCTTTCGACCTATGATCTCCTTGCTGATTCTCTATTATCTCGACACTCGGACTAAAATAGACGATCTCATACCACCCTGGATGATCTTGTTTGGGATCACATACGACAGAAATGGTCTAGTTGTCTGGGGTCACACACCCTGGTCTCAACAGGAACATGACGGAGAGAGCAGATGGAGTGCCAAAATATGGAATCTTTCCGACACGTATAGTGAAATTCTACGTGTTCCACCTAGTGATCGTGGCACTTTACTTTCGATGCTTAATCGCATCCAAGGTCATTGCCAGTATGTACTACAGCAACTAAAGACCTGGGATGGATACGATCGTGCATGCGAGCTTCTGATGGCATGAGCTCGAGGCGTGTTAAACTAATGTTTATTCATATATATATATAGAATGTATCGTAGTATCAAATTTTGGCATAATCGTGTCATAGACTTGTATGTATCACTTCCAATGTTCATTTCAAACGGGCTCAAAGGATCAAAGCTCTTCTACCTTCTCTCGGAGCCAGAGGTTGTCTTTCGCGTCAAAATGTGCTCTCGCTATTAGCGTCTGCATCAGTGGAGCAACCGAAGGTGGCAGATGCTTTGACCATGCTTGTATTTGCTTCAGCACGAATAGGGTATGTGAACATATCCGGAAGAACGCAGCTAGGCAGCGCATGCGATCCGCTCTGGTGGCATCGTTTGAAAGCACGTTTGCGAACCTGTTTGACATCTCCCACGATCCAAACCTCCACTTTTGTTCCACAAATTTCGGATAATGGCCATAGAAGGTAAACCCCTTCTCGGTGTACACGAACGACATCGTAAACATCCAAGGAGGAAGGTTCTGATCGTTTGGTTGTTTGTCTTCCAAATATTTTCTTGTGCTCAGGTACATGAGGATGAAAATGTCGAGGGTGGCCACCCCGTTCATCGCGAGTTGTGCAGAGGTACGTCTAGCATTGGCAGCGTAAGTCCGGTACGTCTTTCCTTCTCCATAAGTGAGGTTCAAGAGCATTAGGTAGGTCCAGTCTTGCCACTGCTCTCCTGTAAGACGTGCTACGAAATCTGGCCTCGGGGTTGTAGCAAAAAGGCGAAGAGGGTTGATGAATGGAGTTGGCTTATTCCTATAGATAATGTCAGGTCATAAACGCAAGAGGTGGACTCTGAACGTACGTATTTTCACTCAGTCCCATGCTTGTTGAGAAAATACCCGACAGCAAAGGGCCAATTTTCCTCTCCACGACCGTCTCGTTGACCTTGTCCTCGTTCGTAGTGAGGAGATCTTTTGCCATCAATGGACTAAATAGTGCCCATCGGCAAATTATTCCCGTTGGTAGAAGGTCTGGGTGCTCCGCATTCTCGTTGAGGCTGGCATCGCCCCTTCCGAGCGTCGAGTCCCCATGCTTGATCGCCCCAATCGAGACGTATTTCACCCCGTCTTGGGGCTGAGGATTTCGCATGAGAAAACGCAATAGAGCGTAGCTTTCACGTTGGTTATTTTCTACTTCTAAAAACTTCTTTAACCTGGCCGCATCGTCCGGAGTTACCTCGAGGTCGTGCTTCTTGATGATTTCCTGAACAAGCTGAGCTCTTTCAAGGGCACTTGTATCCGCTAAATGACCCGGACTGGGCTGCAAAGTATTAAAGGGAGAGCTTGGGGGTAACGAGACTGAACGGCATCGTTTTCTTTCAGGGGTAGATGTAGGCTCTGGTTTTGATGAGCTTTGGCCTCGACGATGAGATTTCGAAACTATTTTGGCAGCATCCATATCATTATTTCCCTGCGAAAGTACCTCAAGGAAATCCTGAGGGAGTTCTAGCTGGCTGCCATCCCTCCAACCACGTATTGGACTCTATCCACGCCTATCAGTTCTCAGAAACGTATTTTATATAAATCACTTACTCTCCAGTGCTCTGGCAGACGCAGTACTAGCTTTGCATCGTCGAGACTCTGCTTCTGCCGACTCATAGCCTGCAAGATGCCCGAGTGTAAATCATCTTCATGGCTTGAGCGCGGAGCAACGGAAAGGTCTTTGAACGGGCCATCAACGTTGATTGGTGGGTACATCAGCTCTTCCTTCATAGGACCCAAATTAGCCTTGCCGCGTATCAAGTCGTTTGCTTCGTTGTCATCGAAGTCCCAGCCATGTTGTTCGAGTATTTCCTGTGTGACAGTTCTACAAAAGCAATCTTGATTAGTCTATTCATTGCCAAAGGGTACAAAAGTAGAACATACGAGGCTTTGTGAAACCTTGTTTTCTTGATCTCTCCCCCTGCCTTGGATGGTCGCCTCGATTTTCGAGCCAAGCGCTTAACATAAAAAGGGATTCCAAGACTCTCGAAGGATAGACCAATCTCCTCGTCACTGATTTTAAACCTGCTGACAAAACGGGCATGTTCCTCTTTAGACAATGGCTTGGCCAAGCTTTGGGTGAGTGTGCGTTCTGGATTGTCAAAAAAATCATCCTCTTCTGAACCTGAGCTATCAAATTCATTTGATTCATCTTCTCGGAAGTTCTGGGCTCCCTCATGCCTCGATCTTGAGCGGGTTGTAGAGGGAGCATCTCCATCCCGCCTCTGCTTACGCCGGGGCTTCGTGATTGGATCTGGAGAGGAGGAATCCCGTCCTTCTTTCTCTGGAGACCAGCTGTCTGCGTCTTCCTCAGATGACTCTTCTTCCTCGGGGCTATCCGATTCATCCTGGTCATTGAGATCAGTTCGATGCCCTTTATTTTTTGCCGAAGGCAACACATTTACCTCAATATAACCAGCCTTGGATCTAATGGTGGGTACAGACCCATTCCTCCCGGTGGCAACCGTGCTCTGCTTTGAATGAGCGAAGTATCGCTCAAATGGCTGCTGGGTCTGTGAGAAACATAATGGAAAAAAAATCTGCACTTGGTTGCACATACCAATACGCCTCCTTTGGGAGATTCTACCGAAGCCGACCGTCGATCCACTTGCCGCTTTGTAGTCACATCGAGCGATTTACTCAACGCATGACTCCCTCGTCGCGACTCGGTCACACTTTCCCTGAGTGAAAAATGACGAGACAGACTGGGCCCAAGAAAATTTAGCTTTCAAAAGGAAGTCATGTCAGCTTAATGTGCTCGGAATGCCAGGAGGAGGGAGCAGTCCATCCTACAGGAGCATATTGCGTCTCCCTACAACGTGCAAAAGAAGAATGCTTACCTCGTCGCTGGATGAGGATCGTCCTCGACTCCTGTCCCGCCGGTTCAACGAGACCATTCCTGTCCTTCCTCGTCCAGACGGAAAGGGGATGCGTAAATTGGCTCCCTATGATATGATGAGCTATTATGTGGGCTAAATAAATAGCTCATGACATACTGTGGGTGGCCCTGCGACGGGAGACGGGTCCCTTGACCTGGCTGGGCGGCCTACGGGACGCGATCTCTCAGCCACTCGAACGCCCTGTGTGTATTCCTAAACATGAAACCATTTTAGACTCTGTTTAAGTAGGATGACTGTTATCTCGCTGGAGGGCCGTTGTGGCGAGATGGCTGGAACGGTTGTGCCAACAGCAAGCATAGATAATAACGCAAGGAGACCGGCAGGGATTGCAAATACGACTTACAATGTGCCCTGTATCGCTATTTGCCTCGAAGTCCTCACGTCTTCGGCGTTTGCCTCCATGAAGACGAGCCTTTATCGCTTCGTGCTCTACGGCGTCAGAAGGTACTCCTTTGCGCTTTCTGGATCCTGGTAAATGGCTCATACTGGGGATCAGTACCAAAGACGTGTGGTAGGGGGGATCCAAGCGACTGGCTGGAATCATGGCTGACCCACATCCCCTCGGCTAATGTGGCTTGGTGCATCGCCACCAGCCAGGCTTTCCTTGTTCCAACCTGTGGCAATTGCTTTTGAATCCTAAACAAACCTATTTATATTCTCAACATATCTCTTAGGAAGTACCAGTCTCTAGCCAACCATAGCAAGGCAGCACTAACTAGTCAGGCTCAGCCAACCCTGAGGAAAGCCGTGCGGAGCTATGCGGTCGCACTTTTCTCAATCTAATTTCGATGGCAAATGAGAACGAAAATCAACGAGTTCAATCAATCAAGTTACTACATCTTGTATCAAGTCCAGAATCCAAAAGCCTATCCGAGACACACTAACTTAGAGACTCCTTCTCCAGGGTTCTGAAAACGTTTCACAGACGGCAAACGCGCCCATGGGGACATCACCAAAGCTCCTCTGGGTACCGCCGGCAGCACCAGCGACGCACCAAACACCGGCTCTATTACTCGATGAGGACGAATCGCCAGCAACGGTCGAAAAGCCTGCACCATCACCCTTGCTGTTTGTCAGGGGCTGCGCTTGTTCGCGTCCGAGAGAGTGGACGGCGGAGGCGCGGTTGGTGGTGGAGAAGCGGGGTTGGGCAGGCTCGTTGAAGAGGTGGGATACACTCGAGCGTGCGGTGCTCGTGCAAACGGTGCGTTTGACGACTTTGGAGCAGCTTGCGCGTGCGACGATTGTGACGGGGGTGCGGGCGATGCTACTCATGGTTGTTGGTTTTTGGTTTTGCGGGGTAGCGTTCTAGTTTATTTGGGGATTTTATGGTCGGTAGAAAAGGGCCTGGATAATGGGTTGAACGGGGTGGCCGTGTTAATGGGTGTGGTCTATGGCTGGCTCTTTGGGGACAAGTGAAACAACGCCTTGAATAGCGTCCATAAATTGTCGTCAATAATTATTCGTACAATTCAGGCGATTATCTGGTACATACCGAGTGAGCAACGGGGGGGGATTGGATGAAAAGCGGATGGTGCGATTGGACCGAGGAGTCGTGCCAGGGAGCCCTCTTAAATACCGAGCTACGGAGTAAATTGAGAAATTAACGAACGATCTTTGACGTATAATGCCGTTGCCCCACATACACCGGCGTCCCTAATTCGCCCCAAAAAATCAGCATGATGCCAAAACTCATGGCACCACCAAAAACATGATGTGACTGCACGTTCAAAAACGACAAAGACGGGATTCCGAAAGGAACAAAGAATAGCAATTTTTTTGTATTCAGAATAGCGCAATCAAAAACGAACGATCGAAAGCCAGTGTGAGCTCGTGTTCCCACAAACCCCAAAAGGGTCCGCGATCAGTACCCGGCAACGTCGCCACCCTCTTGCTCTTGGTACACGGGCTCTGCATGTGGTTCGGCACCGTATCCCTCGTCGGCAGGCGGCGGTGGCGCCAGCGATGGGTCGGCCGCACCAGGTCCGCGCTGCTCCGACGTTGGCTCCGCAAAGACCTTGTCGATGCCCGGTTCTGTGATTTGGACCATATCGGGAAGGGGTTTCTTCGGTCCAGACTCTCCAGTAGGGTCCCATCCTTTCATGCTATGGAGCGGTTAGTTATTGGGGCGATAAGGATAAGGGAACAAGGTACGCACATCTTCACTTTGATTCCCAATACACCCTGACGCAACATGACGTGTCGTACTGCCTCATCAACAAAGTCGCGGGCGGGCTGACCAGAGTGAATCATGAATCCCTCCGTGAACTTCATCGACTTCGCACGGGCGGCACGGAGTTTACCCGAAATGACGACTTCACATCCCTTTGCGTTGGACTCCATCACGAATCGGAGCACACCATAGGCCGCACGACGGACGGCAAGTCCACCGAGCAACTTATATCGCAACGACTCGCATTGCGCGACAGCAGATAAACCACGGTGAGAAACCTTTTCAGCATACAGTTCGAGCGATCCATCGGGGAACTTGAAACGCTTTTGGACGAGCGAAGTCAGCTCTCGGATTCGTCGTCCTTTTTCACCCAAGACTTCTTGAGTGTGGGTGGCACGAATGATAATCTGAATTAGGAATTAGAATATGAAGGTTTGATCTTGGATACGCTACATACTTCTGTTCTGGCATGGGTCACTCGTACTTCACATCCAGAGTAACCTTCCTCGGAGAGCTCACGCGTGAAGAATTCGCCGAGTTCAGCGCGGAATACACCATCTGCGACAAACTTTCTCTTTTTGCTAATCTGTGCCGACATTGGTGGTCGTGGTTTCGGATTGCTGTTTGGCTCTGTTTGGGTCCCTACGTTTTTTGCATCCCGTCTCTGCTCTCCTCCTCGTTCGTATCGGTTAGCTTATACGCGAGTTATCGTTACTAACTATTCAACAGGAATTGTTTTAAAACCAAAAACGCTAAATGATGCGTGAATTTGACAATGAACACACGACTGCCATACGCCGATAAATGGCCTGCTGTGGTCATTGATGACCGATGAAGCTTCTAGAATTGCTTGGATAGTGTCCTGCTCGAGACACTTTGGATTTGGGATATTGCCGTCTTTGGAGATGAAAGAATTTTCGAGAAGGATGACAGGAACAAGTGGTCATTCGAGAGAACTGGAATGTCTGACATATATCAGGAGTGTCTTACAAGAACTACCTTGATACCCGTGAGTACTCCCAACTCCCTCCCTCTCCCCTGATGAGCGTCGTTCATTCTCGACCACAATGGCACCTCTTATTTTCAGCCGCGAGTAGTCTTGTACAGTTCTACTTTCGAGTAGTTCTGTCCTCTCGCGTCGATGGATTCACCGGCTTCTGATTCTTTCTCGTTTCACCGACTTTACATCTTTTCTAACGCTTTGGTATCAGAGAACCCATTGTCGAGTGTAAAGGCTAGTTGGACATTGGCGTACCTGACACAAAGGTTCGTCGGAAGAATAGGCGTGAAAGACGGATCCGGTCGATCAAATCAGAGTCGGTCGAGAGGTGGCTTACACGGGGGTCCAGCCTAATTGTATTGCTTTGTGTAACTTGAGCGCGTAAAGCCAATCAAACCTTTGTACAACATCCTGATCTCGTCTGAGCCCAGCCGACAAGCTCGAAATTAAATCGACGGATATAAAAAAATTCAGAGATCAAACCTTATGGCTGGCCAGTCGAGATGCAAAATACGATTCTTGTTTCTTAAACATGCATCGTTTTTTAACGATACGACGACGGAAAATGGACGCAAGTGGCTGCGATACTAGTCTTGAAAAAAACTTGGTCCCCGCGCCAACCCAGCTATTGAAAGGCCCAGGCGATGAGCGGTAGCGGCAGCAGCAGCAGCAGCTCCAAAGGACACCACTACCCTGTTCCCCTTAATCAACGACGAGCCGTGCCAGCGTACGCACTCGCATGGGGACCTAAAGTAGACTATCCAGCTCCCGGTCTCGTGACGCCCGAGCTCGCACAAAACATTGCCATCGACTCGATCTTTATCAATTTCACACCTTCACCCACTCCTACTTCTAACACGTACATTCGCGAGCTCATCATACCCGACAAATGCGAAGAATGCCGCCTGCGCGCAAAGGGGTGCGATCGCGCTCGTCCACTCTGTGGCCGTTGTCGCAAGATTGGTAAAGCGTGTGTCCCGGTCTCTTCAGGCTTTGCAAGACTTAGAAAGGGCCGTGGTGGTAAAGCTGCGGTCGGGTACGGTCGCATCTGGGGCCAGTCGGAAGATCCTGAAGAGGTTGAGAGGGAAGAAAGGGAGAGGGAGAAGAGGGAAAAGGAGGCAAAATACAAAGAGGTTGTTACGAGAGAGGCCCCGCCTACACCGGTCGCCTCGAGCTCGACTAGTGTCGCTGGCCCAAGCGGTATGCCTCTTGGCTCGGTATTACCTATCGTACCTGTGGGTCTGTCGATGCCGAACAAGAAGCGAAAAAGAACAATGTCGACCGCGTTAGGCAACCAGGCCTCTTGTGAGTGTTTTACAATGACCCTTTTTTTTTTAGGTCCTAACAGGGTGATATAGTGGCACCATTACCGCCTGCAAAAGGACATTATGTTGATTATTCCTCTTTTAATCATGCTTACGCAAGTCTGGCGTCCACAAGCGTACAATCAGCCGGGCCTCCTACAACGCCCGCAAAACAAGACCCAAACAACATCCCCATAGATCCTCAGCTACTTCATCTTACGGTAGATACCGATGGTCCAGGTCCAAAACGGGTCAAGACGATATCATCTCCCCTCTCTGTCAGCACCGGTCCGAGCACTGGCCCTAGCACGGGTACAAGTGCAGGCTCTTCGGGTTCTCTATCGCTATTAACGCATCACTCACGATCCTCTCAATCTTACCCTTTTCCCTCCCCATCGACTCCGTACAATCTTGCAGGGCTCAGTCTGTCCACTCCAGCATCTTCCGCACCTCCGAGCGTAGCAGCGGACATTCTGTCTCCGGTAGACAGAGACGAGTCCATGACGCCCATAGATGCGCCTTCTCCCCTAGAATCTCCACCCTCGGGCGGCGACGTAGAAGCAGAGCCAGTATCGCTGGAGGGTGACCCACTGGCCCCTTCCGTCCCTGCCTGATGTCATTTCGTTTTATCAATTGGACTCTGTACGCTGCTTCTGCTTTGGAATGGCAATGTTTATTTTTATTTTTGTATCTGTGTCTTGTCAAAAACGAACCGAGCCCACGCGTCACTCTGCAATTAGCCTCACTGCTCGCGCTATATTCACTCTCAAAGAAATTCAAAGAAATTAGTTTTGATACTGAAACTTGATGGAAGGCGGCGTCAAGTGGGCTCAACCAACTTGATCGTTCCTTGGTTTCGTCTTTGACCACCGAGCCCAGAACGACCCAAAACAAATCCTCAGTGCACCTTCAGCTACAAAAATAATCAAGCTTAAATCTGTAGCAATTCGTCGTATATGGACCGTACACCCACACCAGCCAGCACCATGTCGTCCTCCACCAGCTCAAGAGAGGGCGGCGGTAGCGGCGACGGCAGTCGATCTACAGCCAGATCTTCACCAAGTGCAATACCTTTGCAGCCTTTATCGTCTACATCACGGCCGAGGACGGTCTACGACCAGTATCATGGCGATGATTCAGAAAACGAGGTGGAAGAGGAGCTGAGGGAACGAGAACAGGATTATGGCTTTCGTGCTTCGCGTACGTGTAGTTTCTTGTTTTATTCTGGATAATGGCTTGTGTGCGTATGGCCCCGGCTACCCGGCGTAGATACTGGCGTTTCTTGTGCATCATCTTCTTCTCGTTTGACGCACCGTTGTGGCTAATCCCAGTGACTAATATCGTTTTAATCTTCATTTACAGGTACTCGTCCTTTCCCCAGTAGCTCGTCTTTTTCGCTTGTCAGGCGATCCAGTCCAGCAATCATGACCATGCGCGCGTCTTCGTTCCACGCCTTTGCCAACCCAGACTCTGAAATGATCGATGGAACAGTACAAGGTCATTCAAGAGACTCGAGAACATCCACGTTTGCGTACAATGGCTCCAAGTACACGGTGGCTCGCCTGCCAACAGAACTGTACGGGCTTATCGCTAGCTTTATACTCTCCGAACGACCTATCGCCAAAATACACACTTTTCGCAAGAGCCCGTGGAGAATTGTCGCGGGTGCGTCTGTCGCGAGTAGAGCCATGCGCGCGGCAGTCATGCACGCTTGGTTTCGCGTGCTCAGAATACGACAAGTCGGAGATTTCAACTTTATAGACCAGAAAATGAGCTGGATGTTTCCCTGGGTCAGGTACGTACTCTCTTGCCCTCGCTTTTGATTGGAAACCCAACGCTTTTACACAGGGAAATTCACTGGCACTATCGTTTCCCCATCACATGCAATGAAACCCATGTCCTCCCTAAATTCATTCACGCTGTTCTCATATCTTTCAAAACATCGGACAATCGTCTCGGAAATGAACATTACATGACCATGGTGAACAAAGCCATGCCATACCTCGGCTCCATCCCCACTCTCACCCGCCTTTCCCTCACATGTCGCTCGCTCTTTGACCCCATATTTCTCTCTTCATTGGCCGAATGTTGGCCAGCACTCGAATGCCTCCGTTTGGCTAGACCTCTAAAGGATGACAACGACATGAAAGCGTTTATTCTATATCGCTACGACTTCCCTGGATATGAAGACGTTGTATCTCGTCTCGTCAAGAGTCTGGGGTCTTTACGTTACCTCGCCTACATCGCTATCGATTTGTCCTTTGCGGACTATCGCGCTATGCGGGCAGCACACGCTATGAATGCCCCAGCACCCGTTTTACCACGACATATAACCCTTCCAAAGAGTTTGCAGCCGCCACGACCAAGCCCGCCTGCTTCGCCATCAGCAATGGATCCAGACGTGGATGGCGAAGGAGGCAGTGGCTCTGAAACAGACGCGGATGGTGATACTATTATGGACGACGCCACTGTCGTAGGTGGGCCACTTGCAAATGGAATGGCGGCGATGCATGTGTCGGCACCACCAACAAATACAACCAATGGCAACAATACAAACCCATCGTCGACGGCATTTCCGTACGCTGGTGGGGTACCACCACCACTCGGTCTGCCTCCTCAGGCACCTGCAGGCCCCATCATGTTTGCAGCGCCGCCTCCGTTACCCGCGAACCCGCTTCCGTCAACTGCACCAGACGCGAATCACCTCGCTGCCGCGGTGTACCCAACGGCACACAATCCGGGTACAACCAACACGCTCGAATGCCCGTTTTGCTTACGGGCGTTCCGCGCACACTCGTACTATATCGAGCACGAGGTTGCGATGGGACTCGGAAGGGGTCTTCCGAGCCTTGCGGCTGTGAGGTTTCGTGCGAGTTTCCCACAGGCCGGTACGCCGGACGCAAAGGAGAACAAGTGGTTGATTAAACGGGTGAATGACGGGTATGGGTATGGGTACGGGTACGGAAACGATTCCGACTCGGACGCGAATAGTGTGCAGGTCTGGGCGCCCAAGTGGGAGTAATAAACAGGCCCAGATGTTATCGTAATGGAAGCAGACTCGTCGTTTCCTTTTTTCCTTTCTTTTGTCTGTGTCTTTTTGTGCATGTTGGTCTCTCTCTCCTCTCTCTCGTCTTGCTAGCGTTTTCGTGTATCGTCTTTACCCAATGCTTGGTGTTCTGTAGCCTTTTTATCTGCTCTTACTTACTTGCCCCCAGAAGTTAGGAAGGTTTCTTGAGACGAGTCTGGATCTGGCCAGCCTTAGGACGATGTCTCAATGAATATTGATCCAACGAACTAGAAGCGTACCAATCCAGTCTCTCATCGCGTCATTCCATCCGTGATGCCTGTTCTTCTGCTGGTATCATGCCCCTTGTTCGAAGGGTTGATGGACGAGGCTGGATTGTCTAAATATGGACAGTAAAGTACAATAGTGATGGTTGCGTTCATTACTTTTAGAACTCGTTCTTAAGTGGTATTCGATCTGGAGATCTGAAACCTTCCCCCGACTGATTCTGTATTGAATTATAAGGATTGAGGACGTCGGAATAGTCATTCATCATGTTAAATATTCTATAAGTAGATATTTCTGTGGAGCTACTGAACATATGGTCTCCAAAGCATCCTAGCAGCAACTTTGACCCAGCCAAGGCCCTTGCTTCCCCCACTCGACCAGCCAACGGGCTCTAATTAACGAACCTACAGTTGTTGCTGAAGCAGAACATCTGTTTACTCTTGATATCAATACTGGCCTCATATACGTATTCTCGCAGAAAGCATAAAGAGTGGCAGAGACCGTCAACCTAAGCAGCCCATCCCGAATCATCTCGAAGTTGTGGCATGGACACAGATACTATCTGACCTCTGTCGTACACTATCGTGGGTCATGGATTCATTCCCTTTCTACTGTCATTGTCTTACAGAATGCCTTATTTACAAAAGAAATCCCATAATCTGCTGCGTCTCATATCTCTAGGAGAGACGTGATATGACATAGAGACCAAAATGGAGAGATATTGATGCTAAAATTCACCGCTGATTGACCTGGCGCCCCTTGCTCAACTAGGATCAGCTACCGAATGGCAAAGGGCCAACTGAAGCCTCCAAACGTATATAAATGCCTAGTTTTCACTCCTCTCTAACGACTATGACCCGTCTGAAGATACTTATGAATAAACCACAACAATTATCGAAAGGTGGTTAGTGGCAGTGAGGCACGCTGTCCCTTTGAACATCCAGCTGGTGTGTTCTCTGGGTCCTGTAGCCTCATCCACTCGTGTCTTTGTGGATTTTCATTTGGGCATATACATTCACTGGTCTCGGCTTTGTTTCGCTCGTATCGTCGATCTATGGCAGGCATGCTTCCCTCACGTTTGCCACCAGTGCTGCCGTGTGTGGCCTATAATCAAAGCTCATGTCTCTCGGAGAATTGTGGGTTTTCACACCTCGCAGACTCCTTTAGCTTGGGATCGGGGTCAGTAGTTGGCCTTCACTGCGGAGCCTGGCGACTGACATTCTGACAGTGGACGAAACGTTTGCCTACTGTTTTTGATGGACAGATGTGACGGGTGGGGATGCAGTTATTCTCACTGTCGTACCGACCTCGAGTGGACGGATGACGAGATCAAGTTCCTCGTTCATCATCAACTTCAACTCATCGATGCTTATAACGGCCGTATGAGCAGAAACTCCTACTCCAAACAACCTTTTACTACGGGGAATCATTCTTTAGGTTGGGTCCCTGTTGCCGCACCCCAACCATACCCCACGCCTCCGGCTTCCAGTAACATCGACTCGGCTCCCTTCGATGCAGCCATCCTTGAAAACGAAGAGACTTTGAGAGGAAATGCGATCACGGAGGAAATAATGAAACTATCTGAACATCAACCAGTCGACAGCGTATCGCCAGAAGATGAGATCGACGAAGAGCTGGCACGTATGGAATCCGACGCCCAAACTCACTCACAGGATGATACAGATTGGCCTCCCGCTTTAAACCCATACGCGACGCCGTTCATTCCGCTTGGCGTGGCACCAGTAGCAGCAGCCATCGAAGAAACTCAAGATGAAGCATGGGGGCCGGGCGAATATCCGGCTGCCTACGAACAAGTCACCTCTGCCTTCAACAATGATTACGAAATTGCACCCCCTGATGAGGAGGAGGTGAATTCGGAAAAGACGGCGTCCAAGGAGGACATAGATGGATGGGGCAGCACGCCCGAACAGACCTATTCATGGGACGACATGCCCTCGGGAGGATGGGATGGTCCACCACCCGAGGATGCATTCAAGACACCCCCAAAGACCACATCCTCATGGAGTCCTCCTCCCGCCCAGAAAGACTTTGAGACCACCTCCAAGGGCAAAGGGAAAGCGCGCGAGACTCGGCGGAAAGCAAAAGAAGCAAAGACCGCCGAGCCTGCCGCCACCCAGCCCAAGGGAAAACCAGAGTCAAAAAAGCCCAACAAACATGACAAGGCGTCGTCCCGCAAACAAGAACAGCGCCAGAATACCCCGAGTACCTCAAAGGCCACGAAACAGGAAAAGCCTCGTCCAGCAGTTGTCGTCTCACTGGGAGAGTCGAGCACGGCTTTCGCATCCCGGAAGAATGAACCTCATCAAACGCTGGAATCGGCCGTCGAAGAACAGGCGAAGAACTACAAGATGACGCTTGAACCGGGGTCTATCATTCCACACGACGAGAAATTGAAAGAAATTATCAAGGAGAACTTGATTGTCAACGAGCAGTTGGCTCAAGTACAAGCAGCATCTGCTCAAGGATCGCCATCACAGGAAACCACTCCAGAAGTTGACCCTGGAATGCAGTGGGTCAATGGTGGGGCAAGTCGCTTCAAAGCCAAGCCGGATGCTCCCCGCAGTTTCGCCCAGCGTTCGGGCGCATCTGGCTCTACCTGGGGTTCAAAGAACTTCCCGCCTCTCAATGGGAAGAAATAAGAGTACGGCATGACAATGATGCATTCTTTGTGATTTACAATCGCATAGCTAAACATGTACGTGCATAGTTTCGAGTCCATAAACAACGATCGTCTTCGAACTTCTTGTAAATAAAACTTCTGGTCAATCACGCCCTTTGTTGCACAAATCCGCGATGGCCTTGTCGCATCTTGTCACCCAAGCTGAGATCCATCGCTTGCTTCTGTTGAGTGGCAACAAACGATCCAAGAACGCCGTCACGAGCATTGCGTTTCCGCTCAGCTTCTTCCATCGCCAACTTGGCTTCATCCTCTGCGGCCAATATAGCCAAGCGTTCAACACGATCCTTTTCCATGGTGTTGGCGTCGCTTGACATGGCAGCTAGCCGGGCTTGTCTCTCGCTGTTGTCATAGCCCTTCCGCGAGTTCGATGGCGCAGGCGAGCGTGGTCTACGACCGTGATCACGGTGTTCGCGACGAGGTGGAGAGCCATAGCTACGCGACTTGGACGCCTCAGGGGAACGAAGGCGGTGATTACTGCGAGGTGGAGGACTCCTAGAGCGCCTGGAGTACTCTCGAGGGGACCGATCATCCATACGTCGCCTAGGAGGTGACCGACTGCGAGACGACCGTGTGTACGAGCGTGGATGACGTTCGTCCGTGTGAGAGGACCTGTTCCTCGAACGGGATCGACGTCGGTGATGATGGTGCCTATCTCGTTCATCATCCTCGAATCGTCGGCGTTTGTCACTACGCTCGTCTTCGTCCGAGTCGTGCCTTCGTTTCCCCTTCTTGTCTTTCTTGTCCTTCTTGTCCTTTTTGGACTTGTCCTTCAGCGTCACACCAGTTCGTTCTTGCAGTTCCTTGAGACGGAGTGGGTTGTCTCGTAGAGCCTGCATGGCTGATTGCTGTTGCTGCATGATGGCAAAGAGCGGGTCCTCGCGGACTTTGCTAGCAACATCGCGGGCGGTGTTGGCATTTTGGACCGCAATGAAGTTTTTGTGAGCAGCGCCTAGCTGTGTGGGGTATTAGCATAAAGTAATTGCAATAAATGATGATTATTTACCTTTGCATTCTCATCTGCTACGAGAATCTTGTCGACTCTTTTCTTGCCCAAGAGATACTCCTCCATCTCGCTAGCGCTAGGGCCGCTACCAGAGGCTGGGGTAGCATAGAGCCAGTCGAGCTTCTCCGTACGCCGTTTCCCCGTTTTCTCTTCCTGTAGTCGTTGCAGCTCTTGAACCTGCCGCTCCTCTTCACGCTCCTTTCGTAGCTGGTCCGTCTTCTTCTTCTCCTCAAGCTATAATGAGGTTAGATATAGCAATAACGGGGGTTATATAGAGCCTATACTTACAGCCTTCTTCTCCTCGAGCCACACCCGCTCCTGATTCTTGAGTAGCAACGGGTGCCACGACTTCTTCATGTTGAGATCTGCAGAGGGCATTGTTAGCTATAAAATGAAATTATTTAAACCAAACGTACCTCCACCACCCATCTTGACTTAATTAACTGGGAGTAATTCAAGAAAATTGGTTTTGTGGTCAGCGGCAGGCTGCTCCTTTTGTTTGTCACCTCCACTTGACTCCAGCCATTGCTACCCAGTTATCCGAGTGGCCTTCAAACTAGGCACTTTTTCGACTCGGAAGGACTCTAGAAGCTCCTGGGGGAGTGCATATCGTCTCTGTGGCAATCTGGCTGTGGACAAAGTGTGCAATTTGCGGGTGTATGTCCCGTTTTCTGCGCCGTTGACAATCATTGCTTATTCTTTCAAAGCTTTTGAGTGTATATCATGAGTCAAGGTTCCTATTTTACTGCTCGAAAACCTATCCTTTGTAACCGTTTTGGACCATAAACAGAATATTACCAAGAGGGCGCCGATGATGGCTACTACCCTTATGCCGAAGATGAAGATGAACAAGACCCAGACAAGCTTACACAGGAAGACTGTTGGACAGTCATTGCATCCTTCTTTGAGAAACGTGGACTTGTCAGGCAACAGCTAGATTCTTTCAACGAGTTTATCAACAACACGATTCAAGATATTGTAGAAGATTCGGGTGACTTGAACTTAGAACAGCACGATCAACATACTGGTGCAGAGACTGACAAATCGGTTAGGCTCAAGTGGCTTTTTCTTACTGGATATGCTAACGGCCCTTTAGACGCGTCATAAAATCAAGTTTGGTCAAGTCTATCTGACTAGACCAAGTGTCACCGAAAAAGATGGTCAAGTGGGACCTCTTTTTCCACAAGAGGCGCGATTAAGAAACCTTACCTACTCTGCGACCCTCATGGTGGAAATTGTCGAGGAGAAACAGGAACAAGTTCCCAACGATGAAGGCGGCTTCAACTGGAGGAGAATGGAAGGTACCATTCCCGGATTCAACAGGTTACCGCTAGCCAAGGTAATGGACACTTGGCGATATAAGAGGCGAGGGCTAACACCTACATCTCCAGATTCCAATCATGTTGCGGTCTGATATTTGTGCCCTTTATACGATTCCCGACCCAGAAAAATTCGACTTGAACGAATGTCCCGATGACCCGGGAGGATACTTTGTCATCAACGGCCAAGAAAAGGTTCTGATTGCTCAAGAACGAATGGCAGGCAATCACGTCTATGTGTTCGCCAAAGGCCAGCCATCGCCCATATCGTTTCTCGCCGAAATTCGAAGTGTCCCAGAGCGTGGTGGAAAACTGTTGAGTTCGTTCCAGGTCAAGCTATTCCATAAAGGCCAGGAGAAGTCGGTACGTCTGTCTGATTGTCACCTATGCTCTATTGTTCATTTGTCGGCAGAGTGGGGGTGCTATCAGAGCTAGTGTGCCGTATATTAAGACCGATGTCCCAATTTGGGTACTTTTCCGAGCAATGGGGGTATTGGCAGACCGTGATATCCTCGAACACATCTGCTATGACGGACATGATGACCAAATGCTCGAAATGTTGAAGCCGTGTATCGACGAAGGGTTTGTGGTGCAACATCGTGAGGTAGGCATACACCGGATTTCAAGTTGCTGGTTAATAACTCTGGATAGATCGCTCTGGACTTTATCGGGCGACGAGGCAATACTCCAACTATTTCCAGGGAAAGGCGTATTCGATATGCCCAGGAAATCATCCAAAAAGAACTTTTACCACATATTGCCATGGAAGAAGGAAATGAGGCTCGCAAGGCCTATTTCGTGGGATATATGATCCATCGTCTCTTGCTCGCCGCCCTTGACCGACGAGAAATCGACGATCGTGATCACTTTGGAAAGAAGCGTCTTGATTTAGCTGGACCTCTTCTTTCCACATTATTCCGAATGTTGTTCCGCAAGGTGGTGAAGGATGTATACCGCTACCTCCAAAAGGTGTGTTCTTCGTTCTCGATGCTGTTTGCTTGCTCACAGACCTCAGTGTGTGGAAAGCGGCAAAGCCTTCGATGTTGGCCGTGCCATCAAGTTGGGAACCATCACCAATGGTCTTAAATACTCGCTCGCCACGGGTAACTGGGGAGACCAGCAAAATGCAATGTCAGCAAAAGCTGGCGTTTCCCAAGTGCTGAATCGCTATACCTTCGCCTCGACCCTTTCTCATTTGCGCCGAACCAACACGCCACTCGGTCGAGAAGGTAAAATTGCCAAGCCTCGCCAGCTCCACAATACACATTGGGGCATGGTATGTCCAGCCGAAACTCCCGAAGGACAAGCATGCGGCCTGGTGAAAAACCTATCATTAATGGCTTGCATTTCGGTTGGTTCCTATTCGGCTCCCGTTGGCGAATTTTTAGATGAATGGGGAATGGAAGCCCTAGAAGAAAATGCGCAATCCGATCGCCCGTCTACGAAGGTGTTTTTGAATGGCGTTTGGATGGGTGTGCATCGGGAGCCTACCCAGCTTCTGAACACCCTCAAGCATCTGCGTCGTACAGAAGCGATTCATGCGGAGGTTTCCGTCGTTCGAGATATTCGAGAAAAGGAGCTGCGAATTTATACAGATTCTGGTCGAGTTTGTCGCCCGCTGTTTGTGGTGGAGAAGGACAAACTCCTGATTACGCCTGCGCAAGTCGCCCGTTTACGAGATGAGAAGGATATGCCCGGTGGCTATCGGTGGGACAACCTTTTCAAGGACGGTGTCGTTGAACTTCTTGATGCAGAAGAAGAGGAGACAGTCATGATTTGCATGTCTCCAGACGACCTGGATGCCAGTTCTGCAGGGCAGATCTATCACACGGATAGCTTGTACGATCCATCATCCCGCGTGAAGACAGTCATCAAGGCTGGGTCGTACAGTCATTGCGAGATTCATCCTAGCATGATATTGGGGGTATGCGCGAGCATCATTCCTTTCCCAGATCATAACCAGGTGCGGGTTCTTTTCTTCTTTCCTAACCAGTGCTCAAAATACCTTCAGTCTCCTCGTAACACGTACCAATCCGCAATGGGTAAACAAGCCATGGGTATTTCGCTTTCGAATTTCCTTGTTCGTATGGATACAATGGCCAATATTCTCTACTATCCACAAAAGCCTCTGGCCACGACACGAGCTTTGGAGTGGCTCAAGTTCAGAGACTTACCCGCCGGTCAAAATGCCATAGTGGCCATCCTTTGTTACTCTGGATATAACCAAGAAGATTCTGTCATTATGAATCAGTCCTCAATCGACCGCGGTCTGTTCCGTAGTATTTACTACCGAAGCTATATGGACATGGAGAAGATGGCGGGGCAAATATCTTTGGAGGAGTTCGAAAAGCCAACTCGAGACTCTACCTTGCGGATGAAGCATGGTAGTTACGATAAGCTTGACGATGATGGTCTTATAGCGCCTGGTGTCAATGTCATCGGGGAGGATATCATTATCGGCAAGACGGCGCCACTGCCACCAGACAGTCAGGAACTCGGGCAGCGAACCGACCGTCACACGCGAAGAGATGTGTCCACTCCATTGAAAAGCACAGAAAGCGGTATTATCGACCATGTTCTCATTACCGTTGATGGTGACGGATCCAAGTTCGTAAAAATTCGAGTTCGATCTTCCCGCATTCCACAAGTGGGAGACAAGTTCGCATCTCGCCACGGTCAAAAGGGAACCATCGGTATTTTGTACCGACAAGAAGACATGCCCTTTACCGCGGACGGTATTACTCCTGATCTCATCATCAATCCACACGCCATTCCTTCCCGTATGACTATCGGCCATTTAGTCGAATGTCTTCTTTCCAAAGTCGCCACTCTCAATGGGCAGGAAGGTGATGCAACTCCATTTACGGACCTTACGGTTGAACAAGTATCCACCGCGCTTCGTGCCGCTGGATATCAATCCCGCGGTCTAGAAGTAATGTATCATGGACATACCGGCAAGAAGTTACAGGCTCAAGTCTACCTTGGTCCAACCTACTACCAGCGATTGAAACACATGGTGGAAGACAAGATCCATTCTCGTGCGCGAGGTCCTGTCCAAATTCTTACTCGCCAACCTGTCGAAGGTCGTAGTCGTGATGGTGGATTACGTTTCGGAGAAATGGAGGTAAGAGATGGTTTTTGTTCGCGTTGGACCGCGCTCATCTCTTGCCAGCGGGACTGCATGATCTCCCATGGTATCGCTGCCTTCTTGAAAGAGAGGCTCTTTGATGCCAGTGACGCTTACCGGTTGCATGTTTGTGACATGTAAGTGAAGTTGTTCCTCCAAATTACATACGATCTAACTGTGGCGATTAGCTGTGGCTTGACCGCTATTGCGAACCTGGTACGATTCATTCAAAGGCTATGTGGAGCAGCTCACTTACCGTATTTGCAGAAAAAGCAATCGTTCGAATGCCGTTCCTGCAAGAACAAGACGGCAGTATCTCAATTGTACATTCCCTACGCGGCTAAGCTACTCATTCAGGTATGTGATGTCAGTTTTATATGAAAAATCCTCTGAAATATCCATTATAGGAATTGCAAGCAATGAATATTGCGGCCCGTCTATATGCAACGAGCACGGGAAGAATAAGGGACGTCTAGTTACACTCTCCCAGCTTTTCCTTAATGAAATCCGTTAATCTACACTGTTCTTTACGAAATCGTCGCCATTAAAGCAACGTAAATATGCTATGTCTTGTGGAGGTAAAGGGGTATCGGAACTGGTCAGTCTGAACTGCAACTCTCGAGTCTACCTTAGACCTGTTATGATCTGAGAGCTCCTTTGAGTGTTTTGTCTATACAGAACGTCTTGTGAATATTCCTGTGAATCATGCCCGACAATTTGGTGCCCAGTGGTGCATACATATCGACCTTGCTCTCTCCCCTAGTATGCCAGTATGCACACAATGTGCAGCGTATGTCGACTGCGTCTACACAAAATACTCTGAAAATAATATAAGGCTCGAGCAATGTGTTCGCAACTCCAAATCTTCAGAATGATGCGAAAGTTTCTAACGACCTCTATTCTAGGGAGCTTGTAACGCATTTGCGGATCGTTACGTCGAAGAGGATGCCCTAAACCTAACATTGGACCTCATCCTTATGAAAGGAGTGATCTTGCACCTGCTATATAACAGGGGAAGCCCCCCTCGGTTGGTGAAAGGAGGCACAACCATCAACCCAGACATCCAAGCGGAGCGAGTACGCGGAGAAAACGTAAGCTATACTGTCTCGTTGTTTCTCTATTGACAAATACTACAGAGACGAAGGCTAGCAATTTTGCGTGTCGGAACCACGCTGGTCCTACTTGATAGCTTCATTCGATGGAGCCAGACATTCCCTTTACCCAAAGAAAGAAATGACATAGCGGCGTTTATGAGCTCCGAAGCGGCGTCTTTCTTTCTTTCGACACTATTTTCTTGTTTCGTTGGTAAGGCTAACACACTCACGCTGGTATTCTTTAATATTTGGATGATAGAGATCATATTATTTCATGCTGGGATTCTATTGGCGTGCTCTTTTGCTTTCAGAGTCTTCGTTGATGTCCACAAAGAAGGCAGGGGATCTGGAATCCAGCAAGAATTCAGGTACGATAGTATTTCAATCACTTTGATGCCCATTTATCATGTTTACAGGCTTTCACATGTCTCTCTCGCACTTATTTATGCTTCACTCACGAAGATCTTCCTCCTGTCATTGCTAGTAATCTGGCGACCAGCCGAGACAGTCACGAGTTCAGGTGGAACATACATGGAAGACCCTTTAGACATTCTATATCATATATTTGATGACGATAGACTAAACCGGGAGTGGCTTTTACGAAATTTGCTGGGCGGGATGGCTTCAGGCTTTGCGATACGTGGTAAGTATTGCAACCGTATATATCCGAATTTTAATGTCCTTCCAGTCGTGCTAAACGGGCGCCCCTTTGTCGCTGCGTTCATCGTTCTCTTTGCTTGGACGATCAAGGCTTCCGTCGCATACATCCTTAGTGAACGCATTACGAGCACCGCTATTGATAGGCGCTGGCTTATCTTTTCGATGCCTTAATCTTAAATGATGGTGGGATCCTCCTGTGATTGCACAAGAGTCATCGTAGTTGACATTCTTTTACTAGGCTACGTAACGACTACTTGGTGTACTGGGCAGCCTATCAAAAAGGTTGGATTCGTAGCTCATCACGGGACTACACACGTACCAATTTCATCAATGAACCCAATCCTCCGCTATCGCCACCGCCCGTGTGGCTGACGGGTTCTCCGCTACTAGTACTACCGCTGAACTTGGATTGAACCAGTAGTTTGAACATGGTGGCAGCTTAGAACATATGAGAGTGAATTTAGGATACTCTCTTCCCTTACTCACCGGCACCGTTCACCGCGTCCTGCTTGTCGCCCTGGTTTCCGGTCTTATCGAACATCTGCAATTCGTGTTTGGTAGGCTCATGAACTCAACCAAGCGCAGAACTTACCTTGGAAGCCTCACTCATTGCCATGCCGATCATCTTTGTTTGGAAGTCACCACCCCCCGACTTGTTTTCGGTGCTTCCTCCAGAGGACATGAAGCTCTTCAAAACCTGCATTGCCGCCGCACTGCCAATTGCGTTGGCTGACACGTTTGAAGTGTCTCCACTTTCATAGACCTGTTTGTGTGCTTCGGTGACATGTTCCTCATTCACAGGTGTAGAGTGGTTTCCCTTGATAGACCATGTACAAAATGTCAATACCACATAGGGCTCATCGTTTGTATACGCACTCCGCCAAGAAAAGCCATAGCCTGCGAGAAAAGCTCACTATTGCCCGAGCTTCCTGATTCATTGTTTGCTATCTTGGCCGCCTGGCCATGGTCGACTGGTAGCATCTCAGAAAGGTTTGCAATGCATCGAAGCCTGCCAACTAACCGGGAAGAGTGCTGCCACCACTTTGGCCATCATGTTGGTAATCGTGTTGTTGGTTTCCTTCCTGGTGCTGCGTCTGCTGCCCTTCGTTGTTCTGGGCCTTTTGTGACTGCTCGTAGGCGGCGTAGCCCTTTTGCGCCATGCTTATGAAGCTATCCTGCGTGCTGGTTAAACTTATGATGAAAGCTACTGTAAGTATGGCATTTACCATTGTGCTGAGTAGTTGTGGTAGTGATTGAGATCGGCAGTGATTACGCCCAATGGAACCCGTAGATTAATAATAGCAGATCAATAATAGTAAAGCCACTCTAAATATAAGCTCAAAGTTCTGCTCACGAATGAACGACAAAGTGTCTCCTTTCTCTTGTTACCAAAGTTGGGGTTCATTCCACATTAATTCTATCAACAGCCAACCACCTAGCTAGATGAACCCGGCACCTCCCACCCGATGTTTCTCAAACCACTTCCACCACCCATAGCTTGTCTTCACTAGCAAAGGCAAACATAGGACCCGTCTCGTCCGTATCAAATGCTCGTAGGTTCTCTTCTTTTATTGGGGGTTCTAAAATAATCCGTTTCACGGAAGATGGTACGACCCCCTCTATTTGCTGTTCGAAGCTGGGAATTGAAACACTGTTGATGCGGATTCGATCTTCCATGGGAGAAAACCAGACGGCTTTTGTCCCATATCTGGAAACGTGAAACAGTTGGGGAGAGTTTTCGAATCCAGATGCCAGGGGGTGGTTTCCCAATTCTGTATATTGCTTTCGAGCCTGTGTGTCTCCAGGGTAGGTCGATACCTTTTTGGGGTCAGTAATTGTCTATGTAGAAGCAGAGGTAAGGCACCTCAAAGCTGAGCAGTCGAAGCGGTCGTGGCCCGGCTATTACAACAAATCGTCAGCGCAAATTTTGAGAGTCTGACCTTGTACATACCGTGTTCCCAAGTCGACGGAGAAACAAGAAGTCTATGCCAAGGGCGGGATGCACCCCACCATAGCCTAGAACATCGTCCTTGCGACGAAAACCGCAACGACTTGGCATCTTCTGGGCTAGACTGTACGTGTTGTACTCGGGAAAATGTTTTATTTGACTCGGAATCAGTTTCGGCATATATGCTATGGACTCCAAGGCGGCCCCCAATTAGTAGAATAGATGATGGGGTAATATGCAGGGCAGGATGACCTGCGTAACCACCACCCTGGAATATGTCAGCCTGTGACGCGAATCGACGAGTTAATACACACGTGATCGGTATTTATCCATGGAACGGAATACGTCGCTATTAGAGCTTGTTGCTCCCAGTTCCAAACGTACAAAGTCGGAGTGGAATCATCCACTGACCGATACGAATAGGCAGCTATGTACGAACCCGAGACAGAGAGCATTTCTGGGCTCCCTGTCAGTTGCCACTCGAATACTTGGTCAAAGCGGAGAGACGGGTCAAGCGACCCTGGCTTCGGGTAATGAATCAGGATGGCGCGGATACATAGCTTTCTACCTTATATTTAGAATTTTAAAGTAGCGGTCAAATGCCACTCACTTTGCGTCGTTTTTCAATTGGAGATCGTCGGCTGTCAATAGCCCCCATAGAGCGGTTGAATGGGAGATCATGACAAAGTCTAGACTATATAGAATCTCCGGGTCTATGGTCAAGTTGAATACCTTGCATCCCACTTGAGCCCCAGTTTCCACAGAGTAGAAGCGTGCATTCTCATGCAAGTCGACGACGGCGACGTATTTGCATCCTGGCAAGATTCGGATCATGCATACTTTTTGTGGAATCGAAATTTCGCGAGCAATACGTGTTGGGACCGAGTCTGCCTGTTCTGAAGCCCAGGCGCGGTGAAAGGTGTAACACCGAGACACATGCTTCCTCAAAGACGCCACATTCATGTTCACGGGGTCGGAAATAGGCATGTGTTTCCCAGCCACGACGATCCAGGTGGACGTGAGTTCGAGTAGACTCTGTAAGAACCTCGAAGCGGCCGTCAATCGTAGGATGTCACGAGCATCCAAAAATTCGAAGATAACGAGAAAGACTTCGACTGGGATGTTTTCGAACTTCATCGGCGGATGGCGCCAACAACGCAGGGGTCTAACTGTTCGCGTACGCTCCTCCGAGTGATGTAGCCAATTGAAGACCTGAAACAAGCCCTAACTAAACTTTCCAGCCACAGGGGCGCTCAACGGAATGCACATCCCCGAAGAATCATAATTATCTTTAACGTCGGGCGGTCTCGTAGCCGTTCACGGCCACAGGCCACGAGGTAAACCTGCGCCCCCATCTCTCTTTGGTGTGGTGCCTACTTGCTGCAGAAGGGTATAAGGCCGCACGTAGAAAACCAGGCTACGCATCTTGCACCTACGCTCCAGTCATCAAACCAAATAATCATCATGAGCAAGACCTCGCTCACCTACGAATGGACCATCAATGGGGCTGCGGCTCTTTACGAAGCCACGTATGCCCCTTCTTTTTCTCGTTCAAATCCTGGAAGGTCGTACAACATCTGACATCGCGCCGCAGGAAGACGTCGGGTGTCACAACGGCACCGTTATGCTCAAGACCGTTTGGAGGCGGGAGGTATGCTAGGCTGCTCGCAGTCGAAGGGAGACCTATCTAACAACTCTGCTAGATGGAGACTGTTCTTACATGGCAACAATGTGCGTACTGTCGTTCTCCCTTGCAATCGATCTCCCCGTCTGACTTGCTGAACTAGGGCCGGCCGGGATTTGACGGCTACGTAGGAGTATTTCTACAATGCGAGGTGGGAATTGTTCTCATTAGCCTTGAAATTCTGATGCTTAGCTACACTTAGCCAACTTCAGACGAAAAGAGAGGTGACGTTATGGGCAAATGGGCCCGACCAGGCCGCTATTCGTTTACCATAGATCTACAAACGTAAGTCTCTCGTAAGCCATTTGACGTTCCTGACGTGTTGCCCAGCCTGGATGGAGAACAGACGCTAGTGACCGTCTCGACAAGAGAGGATGTGACATTTACAAACGAGGTTTGCCTAAAGCTCAACTTAAAGATTGATTTGAAATTAACTGGGTACGCAATTGAAAACAGAAGCGCCAATGGGGCTGGTGAGTTTAAAACAGTCGCAGCGGTAACTATGGACGCTAACTGTACAAAAGGCCCGATTATGCTACTCGCCAGGATGTTTTCGAGAGTTGTCTAGCGGTATGCAACTGTTTATCCTCTTTTGTGATCAATCCACTAAGCGACCTAGATCACAATGCATGATGCCTTTGTCTTGACATGCACGATCAATACGATGCCGCCGACCCCCGAGCCCTCCCTTGCTCCATCACCGACTATGACCGCAATCACCCTCCCCGAATCCAACCCTCAAGGCTACTCGTCCCTCCCCTCCGCTCTCGTCGACATTCTTCGCTCCATGGTCGATGACCCAACTATATCGGACGTACAGTTTGTGTTCCCACGAAGCAAGGCAAACGGCCACCGGGACAGTCAGCATGGGGAATACATGATGAATGGGCATGGTGGCAAGGCGAAGATGAATGGCCTTGCCCACGCGGATCGCATGCATGCCGATGACGATATCCAGTCCGAAGACGGTGGAGGTACCGGTAATTCTGAATATTCTTCAATGCCGAATGTTAGGATTATTTCGGCTCGGAAGGACATTCTGGCACTACGGTCTGACTACTTTGCGAAACGTATGTTAAGGAGTATGTTTTAACACTGCAAAGGCTCTAACCGATTGCATCCTCTAGTATTCGCGAGTGGAGTGTCCAATGGTGGGGCCCTCCCCAGCCCACCGGCCACACGAGGATTCCATCCATCTACGGTATGTATTCCTATCGGCCCAAAAGTGTGTGACCCGCCTGGAGAAATTTTATCTCATTGCGTGCCATAGTATTTCCACTATGGTGCGGACGAGGAAGATGGCTATGGAGAAACGGACGGCGGCGGCCCCGGAGTTGACAACGGCATCACTAACATCCCATTGGACCGTCAGTCACCGATTTATGATTCACCAAACCCGCGAAAGACGGTGATCCTCGTCAACGACATTCCATATTCAACCTATCGAGCACTCATATATTATGTACGTCGTATGGTGAACGCTTCAAACCACTTGGAATTAACGAGCGCGTATAGCTCTACACGGACAATATAGTTTTTGCACCGCTTGCATCGCAATTCATGGCTTCGGCACTGGATGCCAAGCCACCAGTAGGACCGAGCACACGTCTCGAATGGTTGCGCGTCTGGAAAAAGGAAAACAAAGGTTATGCCCTGCCATGCTCTGCTAAATCAATGTATGCAGTGGCGAGCAGATTCCGGTTGGCTCCCTTAAAGAGGTGCGTCTGGACAGCAAAAAGTTAGGTGGGGACCTGACATTCTCCCTCCGTCCCGATCGACATGAAGGATTGCATACGAGGTTTGTGTGTTCCTTTTGTTAAATCGTCCGTTTCTCATTGCTTTTTCTTTAAGTTCATCCGCAAAAACCTCACACCAACCAATCTCGCATTCGAGTACTTTGACTCGTTTACGGCGGCACACGACGAACTACGGAACCTTGCCTTGCAAGGAATGGTGACTCACTGGGAGGACGTACAACGGACCCCGGCAATGATCGAAGTATGGAACCGGCTGGCAGCAGGCAATATGCCATTCGCAAAAGAATGTGAGCACGGGATTTGAGGAGGGGAGTATTTACTGACCTCGTGTTTAGTGCTTCCTCTGTTGGTGAGAGAGCTCTCGCGACCGCGGACGTAATGGTGCTCGTCTCGCACATGGTATAGAGTACTGTGACTACGATATCTATTTTGTGACTGCGTCATGCATGTACTAGGACAAAACCACTGGTTGGAGCTTATACACGATTGAGTTTTTGAGTGTACCTTGTTCCGAGATAGTAAGGGAAAACAATACGAACGGTACCTGATCGTAAGGTCCCCTTTCTCGGTGAGTGCTTCTCCCCACCTCTATGCCCGTTCCTGAATACTCGATGCTGGTTAAAGTAATTGATTGAGCCGTTGGGTGGGTGGTCACTTCGAACTTCGAGAGGCTGCCCCCATACGGGAATGTCGGCTAAGACTTTAAGCGTCCATATCAGAATTCAGTGTGATAATTGGCTCGTGAATTAAAGCACGGGTGTTACTCTTTTCATTGAGCTTCCTGATCGCCGATCAGGAACTGTCATTGCCCGGAGACGATATCACGTCAAAATTGACACGTCAGCATAGCTGTAGACATAACCTCTTTCACTACTCATTGAATGCTCAATAGCAAGAAAGTGGAACGATTTTCTTGCAAATTAATTGGGACCACGAAAGCACCTGCCAGCTTGAACATTTCTAATAGCCTAAATTATCGGGTGAAATAGACAGACCCCCTCCTCCATTTTCTTTATAAAAGGTAGGTATAGGCTGTATGTAGTCGCCCCGCTACCCCTTCTCAGGTTAAAAGGCTAGTATCATTTTGGCTCTCTTTCCAGCCCAATTGCCTCACTCCTGGGCAATAAACCAGTTCATTCGTGACGGTTTTACGATTACAGTACCTAAATATCGAAAGTCCTGAGCAGAGCCCCGAGACACGGTGACTCCACGCCGGTCGTGGAGAAGTTCTGGCCACATGAACACACAAAGTACGCATAATATAGATGCATTATTTGAAGCAGGTGTGTTAATCCAAATTTTAAATGATTATTTTCTCATAAAGTCCTCCAGCCATTGACTCGCCAGAAGGAAGGGCACAGACGTAAAGCTCAAATACCTTTTTAAGAAGTAAACTGACAGTATATCCATCAGGTTGATCTCAAATTTGGCGACCTCTGCTTCCCCGGTTACACTGCCGGCTAATTCACACTGTGCACGGCTCTCACCTGAAATCTCCAATGTTGGCGTGTCTTCATGGCCGTACCTCGAAGAAGAAGCCTGGGTCAGTCGGTAAACTCATTTACAATCCCACCTATAGATGGAAGTTGATATCTACTGCAGCGTTATGCAAAGAGTTGAAAGGGCCCCGAGTTCATGAGGGAGACAAGGAGGGGCCTGGTGCTCCTATTCTCGAGAACAAGGATAGAGAACACCTCATATTTTGTGTATATGCCTACATTCTCTGCATTCATTCGGGTCTGTTTTCATTTCTTGTGGCTCCGCGCTTACAAGGGGGTTAGGTTTGGTATTTGATAAACACGCACATAGGCCTTCCCTGCAAGTGAACACGCGCTCATATGTGGTAATCTATTTCTAACTACGCTCTGATTTGACATCTAATGGTTCCAATGTGTTGTGCACCGGAGGTTTCGTCTGATTGCTAATTACTATTCTTCTCCATATGCCTTGTAACACTATATCTCACTTGTGTAAAGGTGCTTACTCCATTATTCCGAATTATTTTGTTCAATTAACCTGGGATCAAATACGGAAATTCTCCTTGCGCGGGCGACGAACTCAAGGTGTCGAGTCTCACAGGATCGAATAGATGGTATTCTCGCTGTCTGATTAAATTTTCACTCTCGTATATTAGTGGTCCAATTCTTTCCTTGTGTTTCTAGATCCTTTCCCCCCCAAAAAAAAAAATCACGAAAAAACTACTCTCGGAGCGACAAAGAGATCCCGACTGTGTGTGGTGAGGTCATATGCGTAGAAAGGGCGTTTTAGTTGTAGCCCTGAGCTTATCCGGGCGTGGCTGCTGGGTCGCTTTTGGATCTTGTCAGAAACTGGCGCAAAACGGCCACGACTCTGACTCATTCATCCAATGGTTCGTGAGTCGGTCAGAAGCTATCAGAAATTCGGATTTTCCACAATACATCGGGATGCGGCGGAGAAGACTTAAGACGACGACAACGAATGTGGTGCGTTTGCCTTAGATGGGCGACAGCGACATCAAATAGAGTGTCTGTACCGTTCTCTTACCCTGTCAGATCTTGTCAGAATCTCGCAGCCAGCGGTGTCGAAGGTAGTGCTGAACTAAGGCTCATAGCATAACTTGCATACAGTATCCAATAGTGCTGTCAATATCCGTGCTCCGACCTCCAACTGTGACCGACTGTTCACTTGGATCATTCCTCACTCCAATTGAAAGAAATAAATAATGATTAATGAGCCTCATCGAGCTTTAAAAGCTCGCCGGACGCCTCCATCGTCCGCACGCAATATCCCCATTGCCTCGCTGCTGAGAGTCGAGCCGGTCTCCCAATGAACCCTCCAACATCCCAGCTCCCAACCCCTTCCAACTACCAGCAAGCCCTGGGGACTGGCCAAGTATGCACCTGCAACATACCAGCTCTAAGCAGGATCAATGTGCCAAATGCGCAACCCATCAATGACCATTTTGGAATAGGTGAATATTCATCGCGGAATGCACGACTCGCCTTACAATGCCGTTCCTATGTAGCTACCGACTCGCCAGAAAGATGGGCGCAACGGTAAGTCCCGAACATTTGTTTTTGGTTGACCATTTCTCATAAAACCCACCAGAATAATCATCGCGTTTGCGTCTGCCCCCTCCTCTGCCGCCCTATCCACAGCGCCGGCCGTTGCGGCAACCACGCCGATGATACCCACCGGCCCTGCGCACGCATGGCCGCAACATGAAGAGGATAGATGGGTGAATAGGTATATCATTTCATCACATATTCCTCCTAAACACGTGACGTTTACACCGAAGCAGAATTTTACAGCGACAGGAAGACACGGCTGGCCAATGAAATTGGGCACCGGATGCTCGTACCGTTGACCCTATATCCACAATATTACCTCTTACGAGTGTATTACAATTTTTTGGGCGCGTGATCCTCCTTTTCCGGTTCCCTATTCCTCTACTCGTAAAGGGGGACCCCCATAAGCACCCAGTATGGCATCCCCGATACCGTAGCTTTGACCTTGTTTCTGACTAAATCGAGTCTATCTATAATTTTCCGCTCCAATTAAATGTTGATTAGGCATCCGGTGGTCCCAAAATGTTTGTACAGGTCTGCCAATCAATTGTGCTTTCGATTTACCCTTTGCCCTGTCTCATGGCATTCTATCCAATGAGCTTATTTGGATTCCTGTATAATCGCGTGAGATCTTTCTCTCAGAACTGGGTACATGTTACTTTGGTCATGCTTGTGACTTGGAGTAGGCGGGCAGGCGCATTTCGAATCCGGAAGAGCCGGCCGCACGGCGTAAACAAGCAAGACCGAGATACACGTTAATCTCATCGCCTTTTCCGCCTCATGTATCGGTAATACACTATATTTTATGGTTCAAAAAACATCATAAAAGCTACATAAAAAATGGGGACGAGAACCGACTGAACAAGGGATCAATAGCCTGGCTGTACGTGTTTGAGGCCTCGTTGATCTTGCCCTGACCCAGCTTCAAGTAGGCGTTGACGCCTTCTTGGGCGTTCTGCGCGAGATCCTGGCCACGTGCGGTAAGGTCATCCGTCATGGAAGTGGCCGCAGTGATGGTGGAATTGTAGGCATTTCCAGTCGAAGCCTTTGCTCAGCCATACTTAAACTGACTCAGCGTTATGTAGGCATGTATTGATATAGGCAGATGGGTAGAGGTAGAATGCAAGGGTGGCGGGTGGCAAGTGTATTACTGTACTGTGGCCATGATTGTCATCCATCATTGGCGTTATGCTTGCACTTGTGAGCAACATATAATCTACAACATCAACGATAATTTTTATGGGTTGGTTCATCAGAAACGAATATAAAGGGCATGTATCCGTGCACACATTGTATCGGTTTACCATTACCAACTGAATTGACAGTTCATTATGCTCATATGGCTTTGGGGAAGGGGAACTACTCCGTGGAAGAAAACAAGAGTGGAAGGATGGTATATAACGTGGCCGTAGCAAAGGTCTTGAAGATCCATCTCAAAACATCTGTGACAATTCTTTTCAGGTCCTCATCAAATGATAGTCGAGCTGTACAAATACCGTTGATTACTAAGGATCGCTGCCCAGATCTTCAAAGGTTAACAATTCGCCGTGCATCTTTTCTCAGCAGCCAGAATGCCAGCATATCGCCACTTGAATTAAAAAGGCCCACGCGCTCATCCTTTCCCTAACGTGCATCCCAAAAAAAACATCGATCAGCGTATGATCACACTCTCGACCCTGTATTCACCACCCTGGGCGACCGTCGCCAGCGGTCGCGTCGGAATTTGTCAGAATTAATTTTTCCGAGGTCGACGGCGCGCCTTAATTCTAACATATTGTAATGCGCATCGGATCGACTCAGATATCAACAGATTTCTCGAGGCTTTTGATGACATATCAGATTACGGAGAAGGAAACCATCAAACGATCGGTCGAGGGACTTGCAGTGCAACCAATAATGACACAGTCACACACGGATATCTGACAGAGTATCCTCGCCACTCGCCTACCCCACTTGTTATTCCCTGGAGTATGTCTTACTCTGATTCAATCAACAGCAGACGATTTCTGCCCTATAAAAGCCACTCGGGGTCCTCATTCGTTTGCGGTCACCTCCTCTACTACTCCACTCTTTGAGATACAGCCGAGGTCTTTCAATGGATCCCTCCAACTCCCCACTCTCAATCCTCTCTGATTCCCCGCAAGCCCCAGGGACCAGCCAAGTTTGCAACTGTACTGCAGTTGGTCTTAGTAGGGTGAACGTAGCAGATGCGCAACCTATCAACGACCATTTTGAAACAGGTAAGTATTTGTCACTGAATACATGAATTGCTTTAAAACCCATTTCCCAGCTATTGACTCGCCAGAAGGACGGGCTCAACAGTAAGTCCCAAACAATCTTTGAATGATAATTAATCACACATTTCACCAGGACGATCACGATATTCGCGTCTGCTCCCCCTCCTGCTGCCCCATGCACGGCACCCACCGTTGCGGAAACAGCTCCAACTGTGCCTACCAGCCCTGCTTACATATGGCCACAAAATGAAGAAGACAGATGGGTGAACAGGTATTTGATTTCACCGTATATTTATCCTGCAAACATGACGTTGACACCAGAGCAGGGTTTTGCTACGACCGGATGACACGGCTGGCCCTTGAAAGATATCAACCTGATGCTCCCATCGTTGATCTGGGATCAACGACATCAGATCTTACGAGTGAATTAATTCTTTTGGGTGCCCGTGATCCTTCTTTTTCTTTGTTACTGTACCACAAAGGGGACCTGCAGGATCACCATGCCTTCCGTCATACTATAGATTTGGGCTTGTTTAGTATCTGATGGTCCCGAAATCTTTGTGCCGATCAGACTGTGAATCCGCCATCTTGCCCTGCGCCCTGTCCCATAAATTCTATCCAATGAATTTTTGTTTCGGTTTCTCGTATAATAGCGTGTGAACTTTATCTCTGGGTAGGGTACGTGTCACTTCGGCCACCTTATGGCTGGAGTAAGCGCGCCTCGAATCCCTCTCGCCTTCATGGCGTAGATAAACAAGCAAAAACCAAGGTCCAAACCAACCTCACTGCCTTTTCAATTTCAGTTGTCGGTAATACACTGTATTTTACGTTTCAAAAAACATCATAAAAGCTACATAAAAAATAGGGACGAAGACCGGCTGAGCAAGAATTCAATAGCCTAGCTGTAGGTATTCGAGGCCTCGTTGGTCTTATCCTGACCCAGCTTCAAGTAGGCATTGACGCCCTCTTGAGCGTTCTGCGCGAGATCCTGGCCGCGGGCGGTAAGGTCATCCGTGGTGGAAGCACCCCCGGAGGTGGTAGAATTGTAGGCGTTTCCGGTTGAAGCCTTTGCTTGTCCGTACGTGCCTTGGGTGGTCGAAGCAGCGCTATTGTATGTGTCCGCTGCTGTGGACTTGGCCTGACCATACGTATCCTGGGTTGTCGAAGCAGCACTATTATACGTGTCTGCGGCGGTAGACTTCGCCTGGCCATAAGTATCCTGAGCGGTACCTGCGGCCTTGTTGGCATAATCCTGTGTGGTCGAGGCAGCCTGGTTGGCGGTCTGATTGGCACTGTCAACGTAGGGCTTGGCGGTGCTGGCAGCCGAATCAACGTAGGGCTTTGCAGTCTCTTGTGCGCTCGCATATGTCGACTTGGTCGCGTCAGCCGTCGAAGCGGCGGCATTGTTGACCTTGTCGGCGATTTGATTGCTATCAGCACCCGTCACCGCTGCATGGGCGGATCCAATGTACTGAGCGCCCGTGGAAAGAGTGGTTGCGGCGGTGGATTGCAGAGTGTTAATGATACCAGGTGCGTTCGGGTCGGCGGGTGCAACCTTTTCTGCGCCAGCTTGGACGTAGCTTTGGGCAGTGCTGAGGACTGTTCCGGCTACTGCTTTGGCTTGGTCAACGTATCCCGCCGTAGTTGCTGGGTCGGTGATCGAGTTGACGTCGGCCTTGCCCTGTTCGACGGCGGCGTTTGTCGTGTTTGCTGCATTGGTTTGTAGATTATTTGCAGCCTGGGAGGTCTGTTGCCCGGCATTGGTCAAGGTTTGCTGTGTGACAATAGGTAAGTCGGCGTAGCCGGCACAAAGATGAGAGATTGCTTACTCCTGCAGAAGCAGCATACTGTTGGGCGGTGTTGAGCAAGGAACCAGCGGCACCTTTTGCCTCGTTTGTATAGGCACCAGCGGTCGTGGTTGTGTTCTGGGTAGCGCTCTGTGCCTCCTGCTGGGTCCTTTCGGCGCCGTACGCAGCAGTCTTGGCGGCATCAGCACCAGTATTTGCGAGTTTATCGTATGTAGACATGATGAAGAAGAAGGAGTATCTTCCGACAAGAGAAGAAGATGGGGACGAAGAAGTGGCGCCACGACCCCCTATGAAGGAGCCACCAGCGCGGCCAACAAGAAGAACGAAGGACGTCCTCCTACGACGGCGGGGAGACCCCCACAACAGCCACACGCCGCGAGAATATAATGAACCCAAAGAAGATCCTTTTTTGAGACACAACACGCCACATTTAGACGACATCGTGCCCCCACAGTCGACACCACAGCGCACACACGCTGTGGAGACGCGGAGAACACCCCAGACCACATCTACACCACAATATACACATGCTAGAAAATACCCGGGTATATCGCGGCAATCCCCAACAACAAAAACCCAACCCTGGCCCCCAACAATTCCAAAACTGACCGGGAAAGCCCCTGAAAACAAAAAAAAATCCTTCTAAATTATCCATTATATCGCCCATTTTCTTCATCTTGCTTGGTCCCGATCGCTACAATGCAAGGTCTGCCATTTCGGGTGTACCGTACGCAATCAGCGTATCTAAATCAGTTATAGGATACGGAGGAAGGTTCTTAAAGCCTACTTGCAGACTATCCTCCAGCCCGCTCTCATTCTCGGGACGAAAAGTGCCAAACCAAACCAACCTCGGCATCCGACTGGGCAAGCACAACATTAACTTTAGCAGGAAAAATGCGAATTATGCACCTATTAAAGGCTCTCGGCGTTCAATATGGGTCAAATACGCCGTTACTCTGACATTAGGAGGTGCTGCCGTCTATGCAACACGAGGCTCTTCAAACTCGTTTATACACACAATGACCAATTCCCCTGCATGCATACCAACCGTTTCTCCCTCCGTTCGAACACCCCTCATCGCGTCTGCTCCAGAGACATCCCTATCCTTCCTCAGCCACATCGCAAAACTCCTCCGCAAATACATCTTCTCCCCTCTACGGACGGGGTTACGTTTTTTACACCTCGTCATTATATTTTCTCCGGTTCTTTTTACCGCTCCAATGCTCTTTGTTGGAAAGGCAGAACCCGAGCATGGCGGAGAAGGATGGGGTGCTCTTTGGTGGTATGACAGGCTAACACGTAGCATGCAACGTGCTGGTCCAACCTTTATAAAGGTATTTTGCTCTTTCAGTTCTCGTGGACCTGATTTAACGCTCTATAGCTTGCGCAATGGGCCGCCTCTCGTCGGGATCTCTTCTCGCTCGAATTCTGTAGTCGTCTGGGCAGTCTCCACTCGACAACAGAACCTCATTCATTGGGATATACCATCGCCGTCGTCGAAAAGGTGTTCCGACGATCCTTTACAGATGTGTTCGAATCCTTCGACCCAACTCCTATCGGTTCAGGTGCCATCGCCCAGGTATATCGTGCCGTGATCCGCCCACACCTTCTTCCACCTTCCTTTAAGGACGACCACCCTCTGCACACCACCAGAGCAGAAGCCGCCAAAATTCCCCTCCCCCCACTGTCACAGGCTTCGTCAGAGGGTGCCGACCCGGTAGAACTTCCACCAACAGTCGTAGCGGTCAAGGTGCTCCATCCACACGTCGGCGATATGATACGGCGGGACCTGGCAATCATGACCTTCTTCGCGCGCATGCTGAGCTTGATCCCGGGAGTCCAATGGCTATCTCTGGACCAAGAAGTAGCCGTCTTTGGAGAGATGATGAACGAGCAACTCGACTTGCGGCATGAAGCAGATAACCTGGATCGCTTTATAAAAAACTTCCAGAAGAGGAGAGCTGCAGTATCGTTCCCAAAACCATTGATGGAGTACACGAGTCATGATCTACTCGTCGAAGAATTCCAATATGCAGTGCCTCTAGGGGCATTCTTACGAAACGGTGCAGGACCCTATAATCGACCAATTGGAACGATTGGATTGGATGCCTTTTTGGTATGTCTATCACACTGACTGATTACGAATCTCATGCTATCTATACTAGAATATGTTACTTTTAGACAACTTTGTGCATGCCGATCTTCATCCCGGAAACATCCTCGTCAAGTTCTGCAAGCCAACGACGGCCTTTGTCCTCAAATCGATCGCTGCTTCTCTTTTCAACCTCGCGCCACCAACAGATCCCATCAACACTCCTGATGCTGATAAAGTAGTGTCATCACTCATGGAGATTCGTGAAAAGTTCCGGAAAACGAACCGCAAAGGAGACAGCGAAAGTTCGGCGAGTGACAGGGCTAAAGCTCAAGAAGAGTGGAAGGCGGAGCTTTCCAGACTTGAACGCGAGGGATACCAGCCCGAGTTGGTCTTTCTCGACGCCGGATTGGTCACAACCCTCAGCGAGACCAATCGACGCAACTTCCTCGAACTCTTCCGCGCCATTGCTTCCTTTGACGGATATCGTGCTGGCCAATTGATGATTATGCGGTCAGAAAGTCCCGAGTTGTCAATTGATCCCGAGACGTTTGCGCTCAAGATGCAACATTTGGTGTTGAGCGTCAAAGCAAAGACGTTTACGCTCGGGCAGATCAGGATCAGTGATGTGTTGAGCGACGTGCTCAAGTTTGTGCGAGAGCATCACGTCAAGATGCAGGGCGACTTTGTGAACACTATCATCAGTGTGCTACTGCTCGAAGGGATTGGTAGACAGTTGGACCCGGACATGGATCTGTTCAAGAGTGCGTTGCCAATTTTGAGGCAGCTGGGACGTCAGGTTAGCGCAAAGGATGCAATCCAAGAAGGAGCGAGTGGGAATGTGGCCTCGATGTTCAAGGTTCGTACATCTTTAAGTGAATGGTCCCCAACTGTACTGACTTGTTGGGCTCTAGTTCTGGGTCTGGCTTGAGGCCAGAGAGTTCATCAACACTGCTATTATCAACGTGGATGAACTCATCGACACTGACTGGTACGTCGACTCAACCACCCCAAATGCATGTGCTCAAACCTCTATAGGCTTTCTCCTAATATATAGCGACTATTACATAATAGACTGGCACTGTATCAATTATAGAAGTGCATATACACCCCTGAGCACGAGATTTCTAGGGTGCTATCGACACCATCATAATGAAAGAAGCAGCCATCGATGATGGAGGAGGGCTTGACCAAATACTTTATATTTTGCCACAGTTGAGATTGTAAAGGCTGCTTCTGTATTTATATGAGAATTTTCATTTCACTGGAATGATCCGTCCGTGCCTTCCGGGGCTGCCAAGCAGATTAGATTAGGGCTTCTCAGGAGGCCTTCGAATTGACCAAACATCCGAGTCCTCGGGAATTTTTTTAAAAGGCTTACTAGGAAAATCTTACTTCTCGACCGCGTCTCTGAACTTGGAACCGGCTTCCTACAAAGATCAACTTTGAGCATACCGAGATGAGCGGAGAGGTTGGAAAAGTGAAGAAGGGTAGTTCAAGTTGTGCAGAATGTAAAAGGCAAGTAGAGACTGGGCCCGACTCTTCTGGACTTGCGTTCGCAATCTGACGTGATAGCCGCCGTCCTCGCGCAGACTCAAAGTAAGCACGACCACGCAAATGTCAAACAAATAATACACTATGCTGACAGTTTATGATCGACCAATCCCAATTAGATGAAGTGTGATCGCGTTGTTCCCTGTGGATCGTGTACCAAGCGCGGGCTGTCGAGTCTCTGCTTATCTAATGGGACACTACGACCCGGAAAAGGGACCCGGTAAGTTCTTTCTCGTCTAATCCGCATTACATGAGCTAGTGGCATGCTCCCGCCGGTTCATCGGGAAGAGGCATAGGTACTGGGAATATGGAAATAGTCATCAGTATGACGCCCTTTGTTACCATATCAATCGTTATTTTACACTAAATACGATTCTGATGAACCCGGGCAATGCGCAGGGTTCCAACGGCATTAGTAACAATTCCCTCAATATAGGTACATTCTCGCCTCGACTGAAGAACTACACTCCCGAATTGATGAACTATTGGAGAGGTCGAGGGACCTTGAGGTTGCGCTGGACGCGTCCTATGCACTCCACTCAAATCAGACCCATGGCCTTCTCAAGAAAGAGCTCCTGGTGGAAGGCTCGCGCTTGGCGCTCGAACAAGATCATGACGAAGAAGAAGTTCCTGTAGTAGCCCTTGGAACACTTAAGAGTAAGTCTCAATTCGACTGACTCCCACTCGTCTCATATATCCTCCATCAGTCTCAGAGAAAACAGGAGGAGCCGAATGGGTCGGCTACACAGGCTCTTCCTACTTTTTTGTTCAAGACGTACGTTGGCCATAACTTGCCTGGGATGATCTCATACTTTCTGCAGGAGGAGGCCAAGTCAGTAGCCTCAGACATCGAGGAACTCCCGGAACACGAGTCTGCGCTACGGGAAATGTTTGGTTCTCTACCTTCCAAGGCCGAAGGTGAGTTTCCGCGCAGCTTATGGGGCTGTTAGCTAAAAGGCCTCGCCACCCACGACCGCCCTACAGCTTCCGCCTTGATCGAAGCGTTTTACGAAAACTTTTGCTGGAAGTATGTGGCTTATGAAACCTATGAAACAGCGCTGACACCCTTCCTAGCTATAACCTCGTTCCCAGGCCTGTTCTCATTCGAGACTTTTTGACACCAACCTATGACCCCTCCCAAGGCCCACCGTCCTTGCAACATCTATCTGTGTTATTCTCCATATTCTCTATAGGAGCCTTAATGGATCTTTCGCGAGCGCCTAATTCAGCAGAGGCCAAAATGTATCGCGATGTTGCGAAGATTCCACTTGACATTGAGTCACTATCAAAGGATACTTCTTTGACTACGATCGAGGCCTTGGCCATGTATGCACAAGCTGTTCAATGGTCAGACGACCCGAATGGTCCGGCTTTGACGTGGACATACCTTAGTCTTTGCGTAACACTCGGAGAAAGTGTAAGTGTGATATCGTCACCTAGAATAGGGTTCGGCGCTAATGGGAACCCACTCATAGATTGGTTTGCGTAAGTACAGGGCAGTAAGCTTATGTCACAATCTGATGTCTCCCCCATCCAGACCGGGATCCCAAGTCAACATGGAATATGGATGATGCCACGACCCTTCGGCGACGCCGAGTGTTCTGGTAACCGGGGTCATATTTTCCCGAAAGGCGCACTATTTACTCGTCCTAATAGGGAACTGATATATATGGTGACCTGGCAATGCCTCATTCACGGTCGACCTCCCCTCTTGACTCAAAGGCATATTGATATACAACTTCCAGATGAGGAGACAGAGGAGACCATGGGGACTGATCCCGCGTGTAAGCGGCTTTTGTCGCATTAGACCAAGGACTGAAGTTTGTCAGTTCACCTTTGGAGGTATCGATGGACAAAAGAGCTAGGCTGGCCAACCGCGGATCAGCTGTTGGCACCCGCATATCCACCAACTCATGCACTCATTATGAAGATTGATAAGAAGATTCGAGACTTTCCCTTCCCCTGGGATGTCAACGTCAAGCCGGACATGTTGGACGCTCAGAATGTCTTGGTAGACTTTCAAAACATGATGATGAATGGTATCATCGAACTCAACTCGCTCCATGTTCATCGAGGATTTTTTGCACATGCTCTCTTCCAGAGCCCGACCGACCCTCTACTCTCCAAGTTTGCTCCCTCGGTTTATTCCGCGTAAGGGTCCTATGTATCGTGCTCCACACTCGCTGACGGAAAATTAGCTTTGGGGCAGCGTGCCGAATAATCCAAAGGTCCCATGATTATCACACTAGGCGTCCTCTCATCATGAAGCGATCCTCCATCTTGTATTCGCACACATTCTCCGCAGCGGTTCGTCAGTTTAAATACCGTGAACCCCTCTTGACATTAACTCCTTAGATTATCGTTGGAGCAATTGCGACTCAAGCACCACACTGCAGCCTTGCGACTGCTGCGCTACATGAGCTAGGTACGATTCCGGCTCTTTGTCCCTACACGGGCTTATTCTTCTATAGATGCTGCATGCGCAATTTTCAAAAACGGAAAGGACAACATTCGGGTATCCCGTATCTGGGTTGGTAACCGTTAAAATTGCAGAAAGCATAGAGCTGATGAGGGTTTAGTATACAATCACACGAATCCAGGCTAAAGCTAGAGCAAACTTCCAATCTAGGACTGGCATAATCAGAGCCCCAGAACCTTCAGTTGATCTTCCGGGCATAATTGGTGCTCAATCTGTCGTCAAGCGCGAAACAAGGTCCGACGGCGGCTCTAGACACAGCCAGTCCCCTCCAACGGACTCACCACCGTCCAAGCAGCCAGTATACGAGGTATCGAGACCCGCAGAAATTCAAGAATACGAGGAACCACGCACTATACACTACAATTCAAGGGCTATCCCCGACGAGTATTGGTATCCTGGGCAGTCACAGCAACCAGACCTTGGCATCTCCCCAGTTCAACCTGGGCATCCTATGGACACTATGCACTATTCCAACTTTATGCCACCTGCCCCGCCAGAAATGTATATGCAACCCTCAAGAGTTACCGGAGCACACCAGCATGATACGTACGCCTGGCAGCAACGAGATATGCGGCCTTCTGTCGTCGTTCCGAATCGTTACCCGGATCCTTCTCAACAACAGCATCAACAACAGCATCAGCAACAGCAACAGCAACAGCAACAGCAGCAGCAGCGTCACCCTTCAATGCAACATGATATGTATGCGCAGCCACAAATTCGGCAGTATCATCCAAGCCAGTATCAACCTCCAATGGCGCAGCCGCCTCCTCCTCACGGTCACCATATGCCTGATAATCACAATATTGTTGTAGCTCCTGACCAAAGTTGGTCCATTTTCTTGGGACGCATGGGTGTCTAGAATCGTCAATTGTCTTTCGCGTTGTGATGAATTAGTCATGATAAAATATTGTAAATACTTGATTTCATTGAATTTTTGTTTTGATTCTGTGAGCTATGGGGCGCATTCTAAAGTGGTGGCTTCACCGTCACAATCGACACTTCGACCCCAACCGCTATCACGCTCCCTCATCATGCCTGCTGTTGTACTCCCTCTAACGTTTGCGAATTCATTCTGGACTCAGGTTGGTGTCCTCTTACTCGTCATTATGATGTCTTTGGGGCTAATACTGGATGCAGGACTACCGACGTGGTCTTGAGACGTTGTTTAAGAAACTGGAGCAGGTGCAAATGACTCTAACTGCTACGTGAACATGCTATTTACTTGAAATAGGGCATCGCCGAGGACACGGAAATTGTAAACTTCATTGAGGTTCGGGGCGTTTACCGAGGCGTTTTTCATGCCCGACCGCGCTAACAATGTCGTTCTCTAGTCAAGAGTATTGGCAGAGTATGATCTTGCCACTACTTTGAGCTCTCCGGCCGCCACTGGACCTCGCGGTACGCATATATCGTCACCCACCTTGAACAGAAGGGCCCTTTTCCTAACCTATACCTGCCTTGGCGCACAGGGACTGGCTTCTCCGCTGACGATGGCGCATCGTTACTTATGGCCTTTTGGGGACTCAAGCAGGAAACAAAGGTCCAAGCGGACGCACATAGAGCTTTAGCGAACGACTTGCAAGCGCTGGCGCTACAGCCTTTTGCTGCATGGGCAAAGGGCCATGAACAGCGAATCAAGGACGCAAAGCTAAATCTTTTAGATGTGTGGCTTTATGAATATGAACAGTCTGTCAACGAGCTTGATAAACTGAGAAATGCATACCATTCCAAGACCAGAAAGGCGGACGAAGCCGAAGACGAGTGCGTTTTTTGGTGTAGCAATCAGTCCTTTTATAAATTCGCTGATAAAATGAAACAGTGCCAAGTTTGCTCCTAATAACGATTATAGCGATCATTATACCTCGACATCCCCCCGCATGAACGGTCGTAATGCGGTTGTTAACCGGACCGCAAGTGTCTCCGAACGTATTGCGGAGCGTCTCAAACAACTACGAACGAGCAAGGACTCGGAAACTGCTCCAACGACTACGGAAGTAGAGTTAACCGTTCCACCCCAATTAGAGAAGCAAGATGGAGAGGCAACCCCAACGCCTTCCAGTATTGACAAGGGAAAGGGTAAAGCTCTCGAAGAGACCGGCTCACCCTTGCCAATGAGCCCCGTCTCCAAAGACGCACCGCCACTGCCTGCCAAGGACCCAGTTGCCAAACCTATGCCCATTCTTCTTGCAGGGATCGCCATGTCTCCGAGCGCCGTCTCCTCGCTCGTTCGCCGTGCTTATGCCGAACTACCTTTGCGTGCCGTCCGCCTCCCCATCCTTGGCGAATATCCCGATTGCTTCACTGGTGAAGAACTTGTCAACTGGCTCCGTGATAATGTAGAAGCATTTGGAGGAAGTCTTGACCTCGCTGCAGAAGCCGCTAGAGGACTAGGAGACGATGAAGGCCTTTTAAGAAGGATTGGAGAGATCGGAAACGAGTTTGAACCGACCCCCGAAGCATTTTATCAGTTCAGGCCAAAGGTAAGCAAATCTTCCATACTATGTCACCCACTAACGGGCCATCGTCAGGCATTCAATCTCACAGAAGCCAAAAACGAGACCTCGGCGGTGCCAGCTAACCTTCAACCGGCTGCCGATAACCTCTTGAAAAGCTCTGGTGCATTTGCCAATTTCGTCATGAAGTCGATTAAAACCAGTGGTGGTCAACCGCCTCATATACGTGCTCGTCAAGAGGCTCAAGAGGCTGATCATGCCTACCGAACGGCCGTCCGCCATGCAGATCGGCAGAGGTTGTCATTGGAGGATCGCATTGAAGAGACCTTCAAGCTACTACAGAAGTGGGAGATAGATCGATTGAGAGCAGTTAAGGATGGTAAGTGGCAATGTCTTTTGCCATAATCCTGCTAATCATGTTCCAGTGCTCCTCAAGTACCACGCCACGGTTTCTAGCCTGCCCTCAAAGGTGCAACCATCAATTGATCGCGTATCAACCCTCATTGCATCATATCAACCTGATACGGATCTAACGGCTTTGATCGAGCGTTATCGAACAGGTCCCTTCCGGCCCGCTCCCCATGTATATGAGTCGGTGTCACATGATGGAACCGACGTGGTGTTTGGCATTGATCTTGTGAAATGGGCCGGTGAAATGGGTTGGGCGGCCGTCCGTGTTCCAGAGGACGAAAAGAAGAAAGATGCCATTCCCGCCATTCTCGCTAGTTTGCTGCAGGCTCTGGAAGTAGCCTACGGAAAGCTTTCCTCAGATGACGGTACTGTTGACTCTTGTGTTCCTTTCCGCAGGGTGCTAACACAACTTTAAAGAACGACGTCGGGCTTGGATCTACGAAATCCCCTTGCCCATTCTCCATCATCTCAGAGAGGCTCTGAACGCGCAACCGCTCGACCAACCTATACCAGTCTCTTTCTTTGAGAAGGTCGACACGCCTGTTTTAGCTGGTGTTCTCAAACTCTGGTTGCTAGAGCTCAACCCACCTGTACTTACCTGGGAAGGTTGGGAAGACGTCAGGAAAGTTTACCCTACCAGTACGTCTTATCTAAATGTTCTACTTGTTACTAACCTTTACGGCAGTGGGTATGAAGGACGATGAATCCAAGATTGAACGTATTGAGGCGATCAAGAACGCCCTGATGAAACTCCCGAAGGTCCATTTGTATACCCTCGACGCAGTCATCAGACATATTAAATCGTACGTCTCTTTCTTGCGGCCTTTCTCTCTCGCTAACAACAAGCTGCTAGGCTGGTTGATTCCACCAAGTCCGATGAGGTAATTCTTAGCTTTGGATGTGAGATGGAGATACTGACCCAATGATAGGACGTGGATGTTTACTTGACGAAGCTAGCGTACTCCCTCGGTCGTGGTATGTAATAAGATTTCTGGGGCATTCACAGCTTACAATTTTGCAGGCATCCTGCGACCGAGACAAGAAACCGAACTTTCTATCCAGGACCGACATCCGACCTGTAAGTCTCCAGAATAGCACAGATCCTGCGATTCTGACTTGCCGTAGACTTGTTTATTGATCTGGTCAAAAACTATGACGAGATTCTCCCTCCCACCATCGTCAGGAAGAAGCGTGAATCGGACAAGCCACTCCCAATGCGAAAACGAACTGCTTTGGTCGATCAGCGGATCAATCGTCGCAGCGTTGCTTCCGATCCA
>KN824329.1:0-42234 GCA_000827415.1 Serendipita vermifera MAFF 305830
TTGATCAAGTCAGAGTTCCATGCTTTCGAGTTGTAGGCTTTCGTGTTTTGCTATATTTGGTGGACATTTCACTAACATGCAACCCATTCAGAGACATGCTTTCTCCTCGTCGACTAAGGTTACTTCCACCTCATATCTTAATGACAATAAGCCAACACCTGGAACCTTTGCCAGTCCGACTTCGTCCTCTAACACCACATGTTCACAATCCCAACGGAGCTAGAATGAGCTCCTTTCTCTCAAGAATGGGTGTCTACACGAAAGAAGAAAGGTTTAAGCAAACATTGGAACAGGCGGTGGAACAAGCTAGGAATCCTCGGTCATGGTCCTCCTTCCCATCCACGTATAATCGCCTCTTGGCCCAGTTTAGAACACTAAATACTTCTGGAGAACCTCCTTCTTTCCTCTCACAATCACTTGGTGAGCTGATGCTCAATTTGACGCGTACACGAACTCCGAATCGCGCTGTGGACAAATTCGTCGCGTCGGTTTTTCTCGACATCAAACGCGGTGAATGGAAGATCCCACTTGGGACGGATCACTATCTCGCCATGATTCGCTCGAGAGCACAGGGCGAAGATTTCGAAGGTGCCGAGGAATATTTACAAGAATGCCTCGAGGCTTTCGCCTTCTCCACCATCCCTTCTCGTATATTCATCGCTCTTCTCGGAGAGTATCGCCGATATAATGACTACGAAAGCGTCTGGCGTGTATATCGGACACTAAAGGCTATCAGTCCTGTACTCGACAGGCGAGTATATGACCTTGTCCAAGACGTGGTCATGAGCAGCCCCGTGGAGTTTCTACAGGATCACATACTAGAACTTCAGTCAGACTACGAAAGAGCACAGCTTGGGCCGATCCCTCGTCTCAGTCTCCTACTTGCCACTTTTGTAGCACTTGGCCAAAATTCCGAGGCAAAGGATGCCGCTCAAAAACTCAGGAGGGTTCTTGAAAGTGGCCCTGTAGTTCGGTATGCTGAACAGCGTGGCTGGGAGGCCCTCATTCGGTACTCATTCGCAACCGACGTCGTGGATGCCACAAGCGAGATAATGAAAACTGCCAAGAAACAAGGTTACAAGCCATACCCTTCGCTTCTCCATCGTGTGATACTCGACCACAAGATTTCCACCGTCGAGCGTCTACAGGATTGCGAAACCGCCCTATCATTACAAGCGGACACTGTGGCTTGGACTTTGGCCATACATCAGTGTCTAGCAGTTTCCGGTATAGATGCTGCAATATCCATGTATCAACAGAGCAAAGAAGCCGGGATTGTGCCGGCAGCATATACGCTTCATCCCCTCATTAGGGCACTCTGTGGCGGACATTTGCGGAAAGATTTACGATGGAGCAATATCGAGCAGGCTCTTGCACTATACGACGACTTGTTACAATCCGTAGAAAATGACAACACTTCAACGGACCAGAAACAGGAGGAAGACGATCCTACCGAACTGGAAAGTACACCCGTGACGTTATCCCTGTCGCAGGAGCCGGAAAATGGGAAAGACGTGACATCTTTCCCGAGTTCGAGACGCTCATCACCCGTTAGAGTGTGGCCAGGGCCTGACTCTATGATTTACGACACAATACTCCGGGGGATATCTCAGCTTGCTCGCAATATCAGCGCCACTGAACCACTTCCTGAATCACGACAAATGTCCACTTCAACTCGCCCCCTTGACAATTCCTCAATGACAAAGGGGCATACGAACGGTTCTAAAGAGATCTTGGTGACTCGTGGAACTCTATGGGATCACGCTTTGAGGTTGCTTGATGACATGCGCCGTCTCAATGTTCCGTCAGCGCCCATGTCTACCACCGCGATCATTATCTTGGCCATGCGCATAGCTCCAACATTTCATGGTGCATTCCAAGTGTACCGTGCAATGGCTCATGGAGAGCGCCTGCAAAAAAATGGCAGTCTCAACGAGGACTTGGACGACTTGTCTTCCATGGGAGGTTCTCAATATTTCAATCAGTTCGAATTAAACGCCAATAGCTACGAGAACATCATACGTGCATTTTGCACACTAAAACCGATTCGTGAAGGCGGCGTCCTCACCTATCCTCCCGCGGATTTATATCTCGAGATCGTAAAGGACATGCAACTGGCGGGCCATGGAATCACCGAAGATGTGTATATGACTTTTTTGTACCGTCTTGGGCGACAAGCTAGGTCACTCCGGCTATGGGACAAGCAAGCGTTTCCCTACTCTGTGGAAAATGAAGAGATCGAAGGAGGCACCGAGCTGGAAGATCTCGACCCAAATAAAGTGGGGCCAGAGACTTTTTTGAGCACCCGTCATTCCATCTTGCACGGCATCCGCACCATGCATAACCATATTGCCCTCAACGCTGGTATAACACCCTCTGTTGATCTTCTGAACGCGATGCTCGACGCCTACAACAAGGTCGCTTCCGTTCACGATGCATTCAAAGTCTGGGACACAATCTTTTTATCGCGGATATACGACAATATGAGTGTCTCTATCATCTTGGACACGTGTGGTTGGGCAAAAGTAGGACACAAAGCATCGCAGATTTGGAACCAACTCGTCGCTCGCGGTTTCTTGTTCAACAAAAATAATTGGGACAGTCGTGTGGAATGTCTTTGTCGGTTAGGCAGGCTTGATGACGCATTAAAGGTCGTCTGTCTGGAGATGCCCACCCAGAACAAAGTAAACGCGATGCAACGACAACAACGGCGCGCCGCTCGTGGACCTGTTCTTACAGCGGATGGGAAGATTGCGTCAACAATTGCGGCAAGGACACTCTTCGACGCAGAGGAACAGGAAGGCGATATTACCCCCGATGCCAAAACGTTTGGTGTACTGTTTAGTTTTGCGGCACAGACCAACCAAGTTGTGGAGACAAGAAACCGGGTAAGGCAGTACCTGCCCGATGTTTGGGAGCGCATTCCGCTGAGGCAGCGAAATTTATGGACAAGTTTGGAGCCATAGAAATGTTTTGTAACCCTACTACCTCAGGCTATTACCTTTACCTTACTCCATGTCACAGTGCTTGGCATCTAATAGATTTCACCTTCACACATCAGCGGTGATCAAGAAGCTTCATTCATTATATTCCTATCAGAGTAATAAAACAGTTGGGTTGATGCTTTGCAGAGACACGGAGACAGATTCGTCGAGGTGTGAAGGTCAGAGACAAAGGTAGTCGGTCATGAGCGAGCAGATTACGAGAAACATAAGAGGAGGGTCGTAATAATCCAGTCCATAATCTGAATGATGATCGAGAAGTGTGGGAGAATCAAATATCGCGAAAAGGAGACAAGTGATCGCACTACAGTGATCTTACGAACGATCCCGTCAATCCAGGGTCCAATAATACACCAGAACTGTCGTTTGTTGGTATCTTCAAAAAATGCATTCGAGGAGGAACTATCGTGAGGACGCTAGCAGCCTGGGGGCGCGTACTCAAACGGCATGCGAAACGGCTCTGGTCATGCCACGAGATTGGTTTGGTGGTGCGAGCGAAAGGCCAAATGGTTTGCTGAAGTTCAAAGGCTTGAATGTCCGTCCGAAAAACTGCTTGCCACGGGTCTTGCCGCGCTTCATCTCTGCTGTGACGCATGGGCTCGACTCGGCCGGTCCAAAGTCGTCATCGTCCTCCTCGTCTTCTTCCGCTTCTTCCTGGCTGCCAAAAGGTTGCTGTTCTTCCACAGCTGTATCTGGGCTAGGTGAGGCACATTCTTCCACATCGTCTACGTCCAAGTCAAAGGACGCATCCGGCAGCTCTGGGTCTGCTTCCCCCGCATCATCTGCGTCCGATAGCGCGCCATCAACATCATCCTCGGCGTCGTTGTGCTGCTCATCATTCCGAACATAGCCAATGGTCTGCTCAATTGCTTGTCGCTCTGCTTCTTCTAGCTGACTATGGTCCTCTTCAAGCGTGTGAAGTCCATGGAAACTCTGTCCTCGTCGTTGATCTCCCATGCTTGCAATAGTACGTTGTAACGGGCTGTTGCGACTATACAACGCTTGATCGGCGGAGCCAGAGGGCTTGATACCTTGAGGAATCTGAGTGGGACCTTGTGCATCACCGTATGTGAAACTGCGAACTCGGTTCCAGCGACGGAACTGTCCAAGATCTGCAGCACGGGCTCGGCTATGCTCTGGGGCATCCATCTGCACGTAGCCGTGAGGGTCGCAGGTTTCCTATAACCCGTAATATTAGATCGTGTATCTAAGCCTTAGACAAATACACATACCGGGTAGGCACTAAAGTAGGAGCAATATCCGCCTTCTAGAATGTAGAGTTCTGGATAATGCAACTTTGGGTATTGAGCCAAATTCCTGGAGCGGTCCTTTGCTCGGAAGTGTTTTGCACTGGGAGCACCGTCAGTTCACCAAAAACACATTAGATTCCAAATAACTGACAAAGTTGGCCCTCTCTTCGCCGAGAACTCGCAATGGAACACCAAAATAGGTTGGCGGAAGCCAGGTGTTCCACTTTGACTAGGCGGTGGGAGTTCACCTTGACGGCTAACCTCGTCAAACAAGAATCGCTCGATATCCTCATCTTTATTGAGGTTGAGTGCACCCTTGATATGACCTCCATCATACTCGTATCCAAATCGGCAATCGATCACCTTGTACGAGGCAATTTGAGCATCAAATGCACCCGACAAGAGGGCCTGCATCGTGGCCGGCGTGATACGCATGAGACCATCCTCTTTGACACTATGGCAAGGTAGAATCTTGCCAGAATGTTCACCATCTCCAAAGGGCAACAAAGGTCGGACAGGACTCGGGTCGACAGTGGTCAAGGCACCAAACTCGTCGACTTGCTGCTGCTGATGCAGGCCTGATCGTGCTCGCATGCTACCTGTCTGGTATCCATTACTCCTCATCCTCCGATGCGCATTCCCGGCACTCCGAGCAGAACTCGGGCTGTTAAACATTCCCTCGGAACCTGAACTCTCGTCATCGTCTCCCCCAGTGTTGGGGAGCAACATGGAGACGACACGACCTTTGGCAGCACCATGACTGCCAAGGCGCGAGCCGACACCCACTGTACGGAGACCACCTGCTCCTGAACCGGAGAAGGGAGCAGAATGAAGTTGGTCGGGCTGAATAAACGCGCTGATAGCACGTCGGGGATTAAGTGACGCCATGCGAGCAGAAGGAACAACGTTGGCGCTATGGGCTTCACGCGCTGCCGGATCTCCATTTGGTTGCAATACAGTCGACAGACCGGGTCTATGCAGAACCTTATTCTTGAGCGACGGAATTCTCGAAGAGCTGATTGCCGACGTCTTTCTTCCATTAAGCAGAGGGTTTGCACTTAGCGGGCCTCTGTTGGAACTGGACTTGACGCCTGGGAAACCATTGGCAAGAGATGTCGAGGATGCAGAGGGTTGGATTCCAGCACTCAGGCATCTCTCGTACTTTTGGGCCGATGGGCTAGCAAATGGACTAGACTCTATTGGCCTGCCAAAGGCGGCGCTTAAGGGACGCTGGAACGGCGAAGCAGCGACACTCGAGCCATCATTGTTGAGGAAAAGAGGCATGGCCGTCCGCGTCTCCGGTTCAGGCGTATCTAAGAAATGCGCCGCATATTGCTCTGAACCACCCGATAATATAGAGCTTGGAGGAGGGCTATCTTCCTGTTCGCCTCGGTGGCTGATAACAGGTGACGGAGAGGGTTCAGGTGCGGTAATAAAAAGCGATAAAGGCCTCGGTCTGACTTGAGCTCTGGGAGGTCCACGAGCGGCCAGTGGAGAGTCCACTTCCATCGCGTCCTCCATCATCACATCTTCATGCGCATCCTGAGTTTCCTCTTCGACAGGCGACTGGGTCTGTTGCTCAAAGAGAAGTTGAGCAGCGGGTTGAGTATCCGATCTCTGGCGCGAATGGTTCATCCAGCTAGCAGGAAGCGCGCCTCGTGAGCGTGCACGAGCCTTGGATGCTGTATCACTATCTTTGATACTCGATATCGTCTTAATGCTGGCAACTTTGCCAGTACCGCTCCGATTTGATCCATTGCTCTTAACGGAGCCGACGCTCATGGGACTAAAGCTGTCATCCTGGACGTTTGCGGTCAGGCGTTTGAGCAGACCACCTGGTGTTTGCTTGCGTGCCGCAGGCATAAAAACAGACTGAGGGGCCAAATACTGGCCAAAGGCTTTGGAGCCCGTGTCGACTATATTATTCTGAGGGACGATCCGTTTACCATAGAGGGGATGTCCTGGCGAAGGGGAGCAAATATCCATTCCATAGGGGGACGAATCCACCTGCTGAAACGAGGGAGGAGACAGGGGCGAATTGAACGAAGCCGTAGAAGCAAAGGACATGTCCCTCTCGTCCTCTTCGCCCTGATGGCTCTGAATTTCATCGAGAGAAGCATCGGGTAATGTAAAAGATTCGTCCATTCCATTCAAGTCCTCGTCATGGGGGGACATGGACGCCGGGGCGAACCCCTGGGGCTGCGGTGGTTGTTGTTGCTGTTGCTGGAAGAGGTTGAAGACGCTACCATGTTTTGGGAAGAGAGTAGCCATAGATGGTTAATCCAAAAAAAAAATGGTTCTGTAGCCAATGAGACTGTTTTTAAAAAGTCGACGAGCCTCTGTAGGTTGCTCGAGGACGGCGATGGGCTGGGAAATAAAGTGTCAGCTGTTTGTCGCCTGAACATCGGAAAAGGCGGCCAGAACAAGCGAACTCAGTTGGGCTGGCTGGGCCCGTAAACGGGGAAAGCAGAACATACCGATAATGGGGGTGTAGCAAATAAAGAGTGAATAAATGCTTTGACTGTTTGTGAGAGCGCAGAATTCGTCAGCCGGGCAAAATTTCAAGGTTGGGGCCGGTGATGTCGTCGGGTGACAACCGAATTGGGAGTCCAGGTCGTCGTCGAGCGCGTGTTAAGGCATGTTGTAGAGGTGAGGATCGCGAGAAATAAGGTTAATATGATAGTAAACCAGATATAACACGTAAAGGAGCTCGATGGAGGGTTCTGGGATGTGGCGGGAGGTAAAACGCCCGGGGACGTGACTTACGATGAGGGGACGAATTGTCTTCAACTTGCCTGGAGATTGGATGTGATGGTGCTGAGCTGTTTGCTGATGTATTTGCTTTGTTGTTTCTCGTCTTCGTGACCCGATTTGGCAGAGGGCGATGGCAGGCCACTATCGACGCCAGAGTCAAGAAGGGGAATGGGCGCCTCGAGCGAGAAACGACGCCCTTCGCAACTAACCACTCGGATTTGATTCAAATAATCCCATAATTAATCCTTTGAACGGCGATATACATCTATTTATCGCTAATTATGAAGCAATCAAACGGGCATCCCACGACCAAGACGCTATTTCCACCTTGGAAGCTTGAATCATGGAGAAGAGTAGACGATTCTGTTCGAGGAGGAGCTTCTATATCGAATCTCGTTGAGATTAGCGTTGATTCATACGACTTGGTAGTCTTTCAAGGCCATTTGGGTACGTCAAGGTCAAAAAACAACATGAATGGTATAATTAACATAACACTAGATACAACTGTTCTTGGAGGAGCAGGTTTTGCTTCTCAAAAGTTCTCGTTTTCGCCGCCCCTCCATCTTCATGGCAGCGGTGCCCATGCAGGCCTTAAACTGTCCGTACTTTCCAAAAACCGCCCTGAGGACGTGCCATCGCGCTTTGTAATCACACTCAAGACGGAACCGCCACCACCTCCTTCACAGCCCAAGCCTCGCTCGCAACTCACATATGAAGCGACGTTCGCAGCTCCGTCTGCCAAAAATGAAAGTAGCAAGTTCACCTCGGTATTCTTACCCTACGACTCGTTTGTTCCTACCTTTCGCGGTCGAGCTGTGCCAAGGGACAGCCCTCGGTGGAAGCCACTCGATCCGAGTCGGGTGTACGAATTGGGTATCATGTGTCGAAGCGAATTTGGAAAGCAGCAAGGGGATTTTGATCTGAGTATAGAGCGGATCGAGGCTGTCAAGTGTTGCAAGACACCCTGGTCGCGCATCATGGCGGCGATCACTCGCTTAGAGGACAAGCTGTGGACGGCACTGGCATGCACGACAACAAAAGACTTAGATCACACACGATATTAACGACCTCGGTGGGATCGTAACATTCTCCAACCCTACATCACTGTACTACTATACACGGTTCAGTTTTTCGAAATTGAGTTTTCGTCCCAGGGCAAAAAGAAAAGGAAAAGTTTGGGTTGAGAATGTTTGAAAAGCAGAACGCGTGCTATAAAAGCCGAATTAGTGGGTGTGAAACGAAGAGCGAAACAAAGTAGCAGCCAAGGGCCACAAAAAGTAGAATACGGCGAACGAACAGAATTTGGTTTGTTTTCTTGAGAGTCCATTACGACGCGTCTAGTACTTTTTGATGGAACCAGGCCCGGCGGTGATTGTTTTGTTACAGCTCTCGCATACACACCATTCGTTTCAGGGCCAACGAATGGGTTTGATTGATTGGGGGTAAATTCGGCATAGGGGATTTGTGAAGCATGACAGTATGGTGTTTGGGGAGGTGTACAGGGAAAGAGAATGAGACGGAGGGGGGATGGAATTAAAGTTCGTAAAAAAAAGTCAAAGAGAATGAAATTTCCTGTCGAGGCGTGGCGTGGATGGATCCAGAACGTCGTATCGGTCGTAAAATAGAAGATGCAGATCAATCCAGTATTTCATTCAGAGAGGGGGGATGGTTGCGTGTTGCCCATTCTAGGGCAATATGTTAATGGGGTCGATGACTCTGGTTGTGGCGGGCACCCCGAACACTCACTCGATCACAATGCCCGGAGCCTAGACGACAACGCAGAAATAAATGGCTTGCGACGACTCTTCTTGAGCATTCGTCGGTTGCTCAATCTCCTCGCTTTCAGCGACCGCCGGGAGCATCATGGCGGAGGCAGCAGCGTCAAAGATGAAATGGAAAAAGGAATCCATGCGACTTCCGAGAGAGTATGAAAGTAAGAAGTATAAAAAAACGCTCGGAAAGGCCGGGAAAGCCTGCTGGCGAGGAGTGAGAGCTAGCGACGAATGTGGCAGTAGTTTGGGGGAAGAGTAAATAACAAGTAGGAGACGGGAAGGAAACAAGAAGGGGGATGCCATCGATGGCCTTATATGCCTGCGAACTCGCTTACTAAGCAAGCCCCAACATGAGGTAACAGCACAGCGATTCCCCGAGATTCCAAGATTCTCCACCGGCATCTCCGTACTGCGCAAAAAATAAATCATAAGAAAATCATAAATAAAGATAAGAAAATACTAGCGAAATATATTAGGAACCACCGGCATCAGTTTAATGACAGCCTCGGCAATGAGTGGCCGTAATTTGCTCCTGGGCCCTCGCTGGGCAGTATTCTTGGAAGTTACCACGCCGAGCCCTCCTTGTCTCTCTACCTTGGACCTCTCCGCTCCCTCGACATTATCGTGACAACACGACCGATCCTTTGCGTCGTACCTACGCTCGTTATTTTCCAGCGCGCCCCCAAATACGTTTTCACACGTTTAGCTTCAGCCCGCTTTCTACCCACAAAGCTTATAGGTTTTAACCGTAAATACTCCTATTTTCTTACTCTCAACCCCACTCGGATTCCCCTTCTGACCTTCGTTTGCTCCCTACCCCTCTCCAGACTGAGTTGCTATGAAAGTCTCCCTCGTCTTTCTCTCCGTCGCTGCCTCTGCCTGGGCCGACTTGGCTCACAATCATGTGAAGCGTGAACATCACGTACCAGCTGGTATCGCGAAAAGAAACGAGACTTCCAATCTCGTCAAGCGAGAGTCTTTCACCGGAATCGCTACCTACTACGACGTAACTCCCAATGCGTGAGTATTTTTAGAACCCCCCCCCTCTATATATATATCGTTCATCCTTCTCTGACCCAACATATATAGTGGTGCTTGCGGCGAATGGATGCAGCCAAGCCAACATGTGAGTAAAATATCCCCCCTCAGTAGATCCCATCACGCCGACCTGACCCTTGTTCGCACAGGTCATTGCCCTCAACAGTGCTCAGCTGAATGCTTATGGCGGTTATGTCAACGGCAAACCGTCCTCTTGCTACAGGTCAATCACCCTCACGGGTAATGGCGTAACCCAGACGGCCACCATCATGGACGAATGCCCCACCTGCGATTGGGGAAGCATCGACTTGTCCGAAGGTCTCTTTACCCAATTCGCTCCTACCTCTGCTGGTATCTTCACGGTCACTTGGTGGTTCAACGATGGAAACAACAGCGGTGGAGGGGACAATGGCGGCAACAATGGAGGCAATAATGGAGGTAATGGTAACGCACAGACCACCACCACTACCACCTCCTCCACCCCTGAATACACGCCACCCCCAACCCCAACCCCTACTCCATCTTCGACTCCATCGTCGACCCCCAGCCCGACCAGCACCCCGAGCTCTACCTCGGAGGAGAGTCATACTATCCAAGAGACGTCGACGACGACGACACGGGAACCCAATGTCTACGTCGCCAACGACGCCGTCCTCAAACTCGCGGCATTCATCAATGCTGCCGCTGGCTTGGCCTGATTCAGAACATGAACGCATGGCATTTTTGCTTCTTGTTTGGTCCGCTCGCCATGCGCGCGGAGTATTTAATGTTTACCCCACCCTCTCCCCCGTCGTCGTCGAAGATACCCTGTCCTCTGACCTGTGGAACCGTCCTCTCTTTATCTCTCCCCTCTTGGCTCCCAACTCTTATTGTTGTTGTAGGTTCCACGATCATCAGGCTTCCACATGTTTCGGGTTAGGTCTAAGCGTACTCTTCGAGTAATAATTCCTATCTCACTTTTTCTCTCTACCTTTGGATTACCTCAATGTCATATTCCGTAAAACCCGTCTGTACAAGACATTACATTTCCTCAGATAACCTCACGAGTCTCAAGTAAAGAGAGAGAAAGAGACTGTGGCATAGATCTCAGAGTACCCAAAAATGAACAGGAAAGACTACTAAACATCATTGCCCGTATCGTTCCCTGGCCTGTAACAACGATCGAGGTAGTCAGTAAAAAGCCGTCGCACTATATCTTCGCTAAAAAAATCCCCTTGCAAATGCTGAAAATCCAACCTAGTACTCACCGATTCCTTCGACAGTGCTGCATAATCCATCCCAGCAACCTTGGTAATATCTTTGCCCTTGCTAGCTCCCAAACCGGCACCAGACGCATACATGGCCGTTTGTCTGCGATCATGGGCATCAGTAATGAATCACACCATTCAATACTGAAAACAACCGACATTGGATCAACTCTCCCTTCACCACTAAGACCCAATCCAGTGCCTTCCGACCATCCCATCTTCTTCAAAAGCTTGTTCCCGATATTGTTCTCGTCCTTGGCAGGCTCCTTTGGGGGCTGCGGTGGAGGTGCCGATACCGCGAGCGGTACGTCACGAATCCGCTTGTTCCCTGGCCCACCACCACCACCGCCCGACGCACCAGACGTCGAGGATGATGGCTCGGGGACAGGAAAGTCCGGTTGACCGTGAATGACTCGTCTTTCGAGAGCCCTATCCCTGTATACTGGTTTTGCGGTCGATGAAGATCCTGCAGGCGTTGCACCTTGAAGCTTGGCTGCCACTTTTTCCTTGGCAGTTTGGCGAAGAGTCTCGTTTGCGAGATTTTTCTGTTTCAGATGAACCCGGCAATTTGATTTGATGAGAAACCGCAAGAGCAAAAGAAAACCGCAAGTAGGTCAAGTCAGATATGTAGCCAAGAGAAATCATAAAGAATCAAGAGCGAGCCTTGTGTAAATCAGATTCCTTGACATGTCTCTTCAGTTGATCCTGCGACTTGAGCTGTCTCGAGCAGAGATAGCAGGTAAACGTCTCCAGTATGCAATGCTCCATATTGGCTTCCGTATCGGGCTCGCTAGCAGGCACCGCTGCTACAGCTACTGCGGGAGCAGGAGCGCTGATCTTTTGGGTCTGTAAGGTGGAACAAGATTGTCTTAGATAATGACTTCTTTGGTACTCAGATCAGGTAGAAGATCACCATCGCTATCTGAACTTGCGGAATTTGTTCCGGTTTGTTGCTCGTGGAAGGTCCTCCTCGGAGTTCATGAGAGACTTCATTCCATTTGTTGATTGATGTCGCGACCTTTTTGCTCGCGATAAGTGGGGCTACCTTGCGGAATGTCATAGCTTATGAGGAAACGGTTAGGATGATACATCAATAACACAAAGCCACAAAAACCTTTATCCAGTGGCTTGTTGTCTGGGATTGGTTCAGGCTCGTCTGGATCCACAGCCATGAATGCAGAAGAGACTGCAGCAGCAGACGATAGCTGGGGTACTGATAACTGTCAGCGATAGATCACGAAAGGTCTCGAGATTGAAATACCTGCTGGTTTGACCTGCGATGCGCTTTTGTTCATATTAAAAGTGAGCGGTTTGAGATTGGTGGGCAATGCCGTTGAGAGTTTGGCTTCAGGCTTGATCGCAGAAGCCATAAACTCGTTGATATCCACAGAGATCACTATAGGATGGTGAGGGTAAAGCAAAATCACTCGAACGGCAACATACTCGCGTCATCGTCCTTGTTTTTCTTCTTCTTCCTCTTTTCTCCTTGTGCCATGGTATCCTTTTTGGCAACCGGTTCAGAGACTTCAAAAGCCATCTCGACGACTACTGCGTTTTCGTCCCAATATTTTGCGAAAACGCCTTCTGTGCCGCCCATTGATGTAGAGCCCATAATGCAAGCCTCGTCACGAAGACTATGGGGTGCGAGAGGTTGAAAGGAGACTGTACTAGCAAAAGAAGCGGCTACCGGGCGATCGGATATTCTAAAGCCCTCGGGATGGAGCTCAGGAGACATGGTAGCCCCGAGAAGTCTGCCAGCGGACTGGATTCATTTGAGCACTGCAGTCATGCCCTTAGAACGAAGATACTCACATCTGAATCGACAAACTCGACAAAAGCAAGGCCGATGCCCATTGCGGTATAGCGATCCCTGATGAGGACGATACGCTTCATACCACTCGCACCTTGACCAACTGCACCAGAAGACGCTTTCAGTGCCTCGGCAATCACGTCCAAAGTACTCATCGGATCAAGACCTCGTAGTAACACGACCGGAGTTTGAGAATTGCCTATGTCTCTTGTCCCGTCATTTTGAGACCGACCGCCGGCTCTAGGCCCTCCTCCTTGTGCACTTTGTGAGTAGTCAATCTTGACACGACGGCCAAGATGAGCACCAGTGCCGTCGTGAAAAGCCTGTGTGGCAGAGGCGCCGTGCGACTGTGGCGGCGGGATGGTGACAAAGGGAAAGTTTGGCTCGACAAATTTTTGAGCCTCTTGAATGGTAGGAAACTGGGCGAACCCAAAGCTTCTGGATGTGCCTTACGTGGAAAGGATGTTAATGGAGAGGCACTACAGAATTGTGGAACATGGAAATGCCTGTTGTTCTATCGCGGATAATGATGACACTCTCTACGTTGAGATCGAGAGATCGCAGGAAAAGGAGCATCTGGGAACAGTCAGGGCCAATAGCATGCCGGCTGGAATGGGGACGTACGTCTGACTCCACAAAGTCGGGGTCCAAACCGAGGAAAATGACATGCTGACTAGCTTCACTGGCTACCATGCGTTTGCCTTTTGAACCATGCTTGTGCTGGTACTGGTAAGAGTCCTCATCCATGGGATCCTGGCGGGTCCTCCAATCGTCGTCAGTACGTTGGCGTGATTCCGAGCCGTGGTTATAGTCGTAGCCCTCATTGTGTGAATATTTATCTCTGTAACTACGGTCCTCGTGGGTATCATAGTCCTGTGGGGTGTAGGTGAGTGATTACGGCGCGGTCCAGCCACGACCAAACGCACATCATAACGTCTGCGCTTTGAATAGTCCCAGCTTTCGTCGTATTCGTCTCTACGACGTACAGTTCCTCGATGTTCGTGCTGGTCCCAATCGCGGTGCGACATGGTTGGTGGTCAAGTTTCGCGCAAAGCAAACCAAAGCTGAACCCCTCCACCAAATCTTTGAAAATGGCTGGAGGCCACCACAATTGTGAGTATATATGTTTCATATTAATCAATTATTTCTAATGTTTACTGTGTTATTCTAGTAAGAGTATGTTGCCATGTTCGTCCGGAAATGACAATGACCTGACACTGGAACAGCATGACCCCGCTATTGAGCGATGGTATCAAATGGTATGAATTGCTGTATCACGTTTTTGAGACGAGCTAAGGGTTTATGAACGCAGCGAGAGGACATTTACAAGAACTTCCGCTTCACTCCTTATGCGACTCGACGAGTACTTATTTGGGGACTTGCAGTCCCTGCTTTAACACTTTATCTACTCCACGATCAAGCGGTGAGGCGTTTACGTGCATTTCGACCGTGGACGAATTGTTGACGGTACTTCCAGTTCAAATGGGATTTGAGGGGCAAGAAGCATGGAGAAACACTCAAACGAGTGCAGAATTAGCGGTTATTTGCTCTAGTTTCTAGAGGGCATATCGGAGTTGACCTGCGCCTATCCAAACCGCCGTATTCCCGAATAGACTATTGGTTTCTAGAAATAAATGATTTGCTGTCAACACTGTTTGTGAATCCGTCCGTCGTTTTAATGAAAGCCCCGATCGTTAATCTCGGCCATTTGCGAGAGTAAGTGGAGCTCAGGTGGATCCCTATAGCTTGCTTTCGACTCTGCCCACGAATAATTCACGACAAACTCCCAATAACGACGGCTCCCAATTAGCCCCTCTTGAGGGCTTAGACTAGATGGCTGATACATCACCCCGGCCGTCGCCAACCGGGAGTCTTTCACCCAGCCAAACGTCAGTCCTTGCCATCCAGAACGATGCTTTTTAGTGTTGAACATTTCTTTTTCATCATCTTTAGAATGTCTATAGTGACGGGTGAAGTCTCAACAGACCCTTCAAGTCGGTCTGGATCGCAACTGAGCTCTCTCAACGCTCCCCCTCAACCGTGAGCTCTTTCGACTCGCAAACAGCCCGATTTACATCTCTCACACCTTTTATTTCCTTCTCAACAGGCAAACTTCAGTTGTTGCCAACGGCGGCCAAGTCAATCCCCCAGCGTCTTCCGATCTCTCACAAGCCGGATCAAACGATAGTTCGAATGCCGCACAAATCAGCCGGACTGCGCTTATTGGTATCATTGCCGGTTCTGCTGGTTTTGTCGTCCTCGTCGTCGTTCTAGCCCTCATATTCCTTCTCCGAAGGCGGCGAAAACGACGACGCGCTCAGCCTGCCGCTGCAGATTCTTCGTCAGAGTCTGAAGAGAATCAGGTCGCTCAAAAGAAACCTCCCACACTCAGAGGGCCATCACAAGACCAGCCACCTCGGAGATCCACCGGCGACGGACATGTCTATGAGGCAGTTGGATATGGCACCAATAACACCGCCCTCTTATCAGCAGCTCCGACCTATTACCATGATAAGGATGTGTCCTCCGAGGCTACTACCCCGAATCAAAGGCACAGCGTTACCTTGGAAAATGAGGAGACGAAAGAAGCCGCGCCCTTGGACATTGATCCGTTTAGCTCTGGGTATATCCCACCGCCATCTCCCACACCATCAGAATATGTCATCATCGATCACACCACTGAACCCGAACAACCCCTTCCCCCGCGCACGTCGCGAGATAAACGCGAGTCTCACGTCAGCCTCCTGGACACGATCGTGCACGAAGAAGAGACCAATGGATTTGCCACGTTAGATTCTCTAACATCCCAGAGGGCGTCTACCTTGGGCCATCAAAGAACGCGGTCGGGAGACGCTTCCGGTTCAGGAACTACAACACCCCCTCCGAAGAGGCCGTCTAACAGACTACAGAAGCCTCGCCCATCCATCGAAAGCACCTCGTCCCTCTTCCTCCGTTCCACATCACCCACATCCCCTGCATCCCTTCGCAACCGTACCCCCATCGTGTTTCCTAGAGACCCCTTTGAGGCGTCTGTAGAAGAGGAGCCCACTTCTGCCATTTCCGGTCCTCGCATCTCTTTAGAGCGCCCAGCACGCTCTTCATACGAGATGAAGGAGATTGACAGCCAATCGACCAACAAACCCTCCGTATCAGCCCGACCCTCCTTGGACACGATTGCAGCGGGGGCAGCACCAGCCGACAGACCATCCTACTCGCGCAAACGATCACACATCCGCTCACCCTCCTCACCAACCCGCATCCCCAACTCGCCCTCCTTCCTCGGTATCGGCAGCGTCCGACGAATAGGTGGCTCTTCCTCCGTCCTCTCTCTCCAAAACATACACGACTATGATAACCCAAGCGCAAACGCGCCATACATGAACTCTGCCACCATGGCGGACGCAAGCGTCTACGATTTCGACATTTATCGCGAACCAACCGCCGATAAGCAGGCTGCTGCTGCTGCTGCTACATCACCATTTGCTCAATCCCACCCACCACCCGCGTCTGCTGCCCGCTTGAGCGCAGCTCTCAACGCTGCAGACGTATACGGGAGTGGGTCTTCGCGAAAACGGTTCTCGGCGAGCATGTCTGACCTGCCCATCATCCCCGCGAGTCCGTTACCAGACGCGGTTCGATTCCCCACCTCAGCGTCGACGACGAATGTCAACCTCCATGGAAAGGAGACGACGGCGACGACGACGGAGCCCAAAAAGCACGAGTCTACGATCAACTTGTACATTCCGAAAGAGTCTCTGGACCTCCCGCCATGAAAAACACCCATCCGAACTCGCGATTCGGTTCTCCCGTTGCTGTTTATACAGAAGTTATTTGTTTTGTTGCATGCCGACGAATAGGATTTCGGAGGACAATGAATCTGGTCTTTATTTTTCTCCCCTTACGATTTTACGCTCACGCTAGTCAATTTTCCTGTCCCTGTCTACTCTTCCTTTTTCTCATACTAGTTGCTTTTTTACTCATTGCATTGCATGAAATAAACGATACAATTTTTTTTGTTCTCTTTTTTCTCGTTGAAAAAATGTAGCAGGTACTGATTAGTCGCTCAATCGTTGATTGATGATCGGACGACATGCCCAGTGCCTTCTTTGAATCAATCTACCAACCCATAAAGGACCCTTGGGCCCCCTTTCTCGACGGATAATGCGAGCACTTGTGTCAGTCGAAAATGTGAGGGAGGACGACTGTGAAGAAGACACTTGCCACCCAGAATAGTTCACTAAGTCTCAAGTCACAATGACAGGAATTGAAATGTGGTTTTTCTGTTTTCACGATTCACTATGACAAACACGGTTAAGAAGGGCTACAGTCTAACGACGAGGGTAAAAACACAAGGCCAGAGGAAACACAAAAGAAGGGGAGTGAGGAGGTTTGTGCCAGGTGTGGATTTGCTGTTAGAGAGCAAATACAGAAGGGGGACCGAGGTCCTCGGTGACTCTCAGCGCGGCGAGACCCTGCTCAGGTGCTGCTGCTGAGCCACGGGACGGGCCTTCGAGGAGTTGGCCCGACATGGGAGTGAGGTGATATTAGATGAGGTGATGATGTGGGTAAGAGGCGTGGCGGGGCGTAGGGGGTCGTACGGGGGCGTGGCGGGGCGTAAACAAGGGTGGTGATAGAAAAGAACATGTAAAGAGCTGGACGACTACACGGGTGATCGCGAATGAGGATCACGGTGCTTGTCATACGCGCTCTCTTGTGACTTTTCGTCGTACATATCGTCCGACTCAAACGACGACATGCCGTTGAGACCGGGGATCGTAAGTCGTCGTCCATCAATGACCATGACGTTACTGTGATTGCTCATCGGCGGCTCGGTGAGATCGTCATCCCAGTTGAGCGTATCCGTCGCACTGTGCGTCGCTGTCGTCCTCGAGGTGACCTTTGGGCGAGCAGAGGGGATCGACTTGCTCTGGAGACCAGAATGCTGTTGGGCAAACGTCGGGAACGAGCTCGTCATGCTCACGCCGTTGGTCGAATTGAGCGGGATGGCATCGCGTCCGAGAAGTCTGTCGAGCCAAGAGCGTTTACGTGGTCCATGAGACGAAGCGCTCATTGCAGTTCGCGCGGGACGCTTGATACCAAACGGTCTCATGACAAAGTACCAGGCGTTTGCGTATCCCTTGACGGTCTCGCGGGTCAAGCCAAAGAGCAAGAAGAAGACGATGGCGATGACGGGCTGGATGAAGAGGAAACCGATGAGTTGGAGACGGAGATAGGGGGACATGTCGATGATGATGCGGCGGTAGAAATCGATTCGGTACCAGTCGAATTGGGTTTCGGCCCAGGATACCCAGGGGAAGAGGGGCACGTTGACGAGATTGTCGATGATGATGTATGTGTGCCATGGGATTGCAATCACGAGATCGATGCAGCAAAGCCACATTAAGCGAAGGTACCGGTTCTTTTGCATTCCGGTGCTGTTGGAGCTAAGGAGCATTTCAAAGTTTTTGCGGCGCTTCAAGAATTGACGGAGAGCGAGGACTGAATGGAATGATTAGGTTTAAACGAGTTGCGCGAGCGAGCCAAACTCACGCCCAAAGGTCGCCGAAATGAGCGACAAGACGAGTGGCCAGATGAAGAACAGGGGATAGGCTGGGTGGACATTATAGGTCGTTGGCATGCATCCTACATCTTCAAACACATCGTATCGGTGGCCCTGGACGATGGCATCTAGAGGAGCAGGTTAGGGCGTGTTATTCTGCAAGTGGGGGGGAACACTTACGACCACCACCGACGAGAAGAGGTACGATGACACCAGTAAAAAGATCAATCATTAATTCTTTGCGTTTCTAGAAGTGGAGAATTGTCAGCAAGAGGACTGGTATGGAGGGCGAGACTGGCTCACCTCTGACTGAGAAATCATGACCGCCTGGGCCTTTGAGAGTTTATGCAGCTGCCTCGTTATGCAAAGGGTAGCACCAGCCATTCCACTGGCGGTGATTGCGAGGATAAAGGTGGAGAGGTCACACCAAAACGGGGCAGGATTGCTAATGTTCCCCCTCCAAACGATCGAGTTTACGAGGAGGATGATCTGTGTACTAGCAGCATAGAGAATAAAGAGGATTACACCGGTGTTTCCAGATTTAAAGTGGACTGGGGCTGGGATGAGGAGGGCGAGGATACCGAGAGGATAGATGATAAAAGGAGCAGGAAACACGTCTGAGACGCCCACGGGGACAACCATCGAGACGAGGAAGAGGGAAGAGGGAGGAGAAGTGAAAGACGATTGCGCGGCCATTGGGTTCATATATACCCACATAGGACAATGGGCTTCGGGTGGCACAATGGGACACCCCCGACTCCTATGGTCTTCCTTTTTAGGAAAATGCTACGCTTACTCCCACGATCGCATTATTGTTTTTATTCATGATATTCACACCATTTTACAACCGTTTTTTGTCGCTGTTTTCTACGTTCCCCTTCGATGCTCGGAGGCCCGGCCATTCGAGGACGCACATGGGCCATTCAACACACATTCAGTCGGGGTCACCGGTGGTCATCGAAAGTTTAAACTGCAACCGTATATTTGGCGGATTGATGTCCTAAACTCCCGATGACAATCCGCTGAAAAGGACGCAGGAGAACGCAAACTACCTCCCAAAGATCGTGCCAGAGATTGCTGACGGACAGCGACCCGTAAGGTAGTGACATTAGCCATCATCCTCCACACGACCCCATTCTTTTAGTCCCAGCTGTTCTCGTAATGATTGCAGCACCTCTGGCTTGGTTTCTTGGAACCGAAATGACGCGTGTCGTTTACCTGTGAGAGAGGGATAGTCTTGGTCATAGAGTGCCGTGTCCGATTGCGACAAGAGTGCAGACTGGTTGGCGAGACCGGAAAAGTGGGCTGTTGATTCGCGATATCTGTAACTGTATGAGCCATGTACATTGAAATAAAAACACCTTACAATCTGTAACATGTTAGCGTAAGGTCAGCACGGGTATATCGACTCACCTGAATGCCTCTTTGTTCAGGCAGTCCTTTTCCTTGAGCTGGTCAAGAGCGTGCTTTTTGAATGCCGACTTTATCCAGAATAATACGTCAAATACGTGATGCTCCCTTGGTCTCCATGAAGGTAGTCGCGGTGTTAATGCAAACGTGCCGTCATTTTGGGAGACGAGGGGGTGAAAGACGTCGGTGATAAAGTGAACCTGAGGTGCAGATTCTGGATAATTGTTTGGAAATGTGAGACGAAACTTGAGGACTGCGCCGCTATAGTATCCTACACATCAGGTGTTAGCCACGCCGTCAGCACCTCGACAATGATGGTACCTTTATGGACGAAGAATACACCGTCCCAGACGAGTAACGATGAAGAAGAAGGTTGAACGTAGATTCCTAGTGGGCAATGGGATGGATGCTTTGTCGAAGCACTACTAACGCGTCAACAGGTCTCCATAATAAGCCAAGATTACAAACTATTCGAAAGAGATTGCAGAGAGCGTCGTCGCGGGTGCTGCAGCCATCAGTCCAGACCCAAAAAGGGTGGCGTGGTGGGTGATAACGAGTGCCCTGGACGCCGTTCCGCATCTTCCGAGGCTGCCTGCTTTCTTGTTCCTCCCCAAACGCGCCTTTTTATTCGTCAGAGCGCTCTCAGGTGATTGAAAATCATGACAAGACTCGTCGCCGCGACCGGCTTCAGAAGACTGTCAGTCGCCAAAAATTTGTCTGGGTTTTCTACGCGCAGGATCACGCGAGGATTTGCGACTCCAGCCGCCTCCAGAGACGCTCTCGACGCTCTGTTCAAACCTCTCGACACGTTTGAACGTCGTCACGTCGGCCCAGATGCGTCCGAGGTCAACAAGATGCTCACAAAGCTGGGCTATCAGACCATGGCAGAGTTTGTCGAGGATGCCGTGCCCCAGAAGATCCGTATCGCTTCTACTACGGTCGATGATGCCTCTATTCGTCCCTATAGCGAATCAGAACTCCTCAAACGCGCACGCGACCTGGCAAAGGTAAACAAACCGGCACGATCCTATATTGGCATGGGCTACTGGAACGCCGTCGTTCCTCCCGTAATTCTACGAAATGTAATGTTCTTTTGCTTTTGCTTTTACCCGTTTGCTTATCCAATCACCAGGTCATGGAAAACCCGGCTTGGTACACTCAATACACTCCTTACCAGCCAGAGATCGCCCAGGGTGAGCGTTGCTTCGACCGATTCAAGGCCCAAAACTAACACCCTAAACAACAGGTCGTCTCGAGTCCCTCGTCAACTTTCAGACAATGGTCATCTCCCTCACCGGCATGCACATTGCCAATGCCTCCTTATTAGACGAAGCCACCGCCGCAGCAGAAGCCATGGTCATGTCCTTTGCATCCGCATCACAGAAGAAGAAGACCTTCCTCGTCGACTCGGGCGTCTCCCCCCAGACCATCTCCGTCCTCAAGACTCGCGCGCTCGGGTTCGGCATCGACCTCAAAGTCGGAGACATCTCTGCCGCATTAGAAAAGGACACATCCACCGTGTGTGGTGCACTGGTGCAATACCCAGACGTCAACGGTACCATACGCGACTTTGGCGCGCTCACCAAACAATTACACGATGCAGGTGCCATCGTATCCGTCGCAACGGACCTTCTCGCACTCACACTCCTCACTCCTCCCGGGGAGTGGGGTGCCGATATCGTTCTGGGCAACTCGGCGCGCTTTGGCGTTCCTTCAGGCTATGGTGGCCCACACGCCGCATTTTTCGCCGTCACAGAAAAACTGAAGCGGAAAATGCCGGGCAGACTAATTGGGCGAAGCAAGGATGTAGAGGGGAACCCGGCATACCGCCTGGCTCTGCAAAGTAGGCCACTCAATACAGACCCTCTATTCATTGTACTGAATGGTATTCGTTTCTTACAGCCAGAGAGCAACATATTCGTAGAGAAAAGGCCACCAGCAACATTTGCACGAGCCAGGCTCTCCTGGCGAACATGGCCGCGATGTACGCAGTGTACCACGGACCACAGGGACTCCGTGACATTGCAAGCAAGGTCCATGGGTACACTGGTATCCTCGGAAACGCCGTGCAGCAGCTCGGATACGAGGTTGCCAATAGTGAGGCCTTCTTCGACACTCTCACCATCAAAGCCAAAGACGCCGAAAAGGTACATGCCGCAGCGACAAGCGCTGGCATCAATTTCCGCCGAATTGACGCAACCTCGGTCGGTGTCACTCTTGACGAGAGCGTTTCTCCCGCCGACTTAGTGGACATCATCAACGTTTTCGCCGCTGCTGCAGACGCGGCCCCATTGAGCAGAGAATCGCTCTCTGTTCCTACAGCTCCTGGTATTCCAGAGACCCTAAAACGTGAATCGGGGATCCTACATCACCCCGTCTTCAACACGCATCACTCAGAAACTGAGATGTTGCGTTATATCCACCATCTTCAAGGCAAGGACCTTTCTCTGGTCCACGCTATGATCCCACTAGGAAGCTGCACCATGAAGCTCAACAGTACCAGCTCCATGATTCCAGTGACTATGCCCGAGTACGGCAACGTTCACCCCTTTGCACCACTAGAGCAAGTAGATGGATATGCCACTATCTTAAAGGTGACTTTGATCCGCATCTCTTATTGTAACTAGACACTCATCATTTATTTCTAGGAACTCGAGAAGGATCTTAACATTATCACTGGCTTCCACTCTTGTTCCTTGCAGCCAAACTCTGGTGCTGCTGGTGAGTATGCGGGTCTCTCCGTAATCCGTGCATACCACAAGTCACGTGGTGATGAGAACAGGGACATTTGCTTGATCCCTGTCAGTGCTCACGGCACCAACCCAGCATCGGCCGTGATGGCAGGATTCAAGGTCGTAGCCATCAAATCACTCCCAGACGGTTCACTCGATCTTGTGGATCTCAAGGAAAAGGCCGAAAAGCACAGCAAGAACCTTGCAGCTTGCATGGTAAGACACATCCACCTTTTTGTCTCCCAATCTAACTCGTTTAATAGATCACATACCCATCCACGTTTGGTGTGTTTGAGGAGAGCGTAACCCACGCGTGCAAGATCGTTCACGACAACGGAGGCCAAGTGTACATTGATGGTGCAAACCTGAACGCTCAGGTCGGTTTGACGAATCCAGCTACTTGCGGGGGTGACGTGTGTCACCTCAACTTGCACAAGACGTTTGCCATGTACGTTTCTTGTGATCTCTGAGGCCCTTTCACCGTGCTAATTATGCTTCAGTCCTCATGGTGGTGGCGGACCAGGCATGGGTCCCATTTGTGTCGCAGAGCACCTCGCACCGTTCCTCCCTACCCACCCCATCATCCCCACAGGTGGCTCAAAAGCTATTGATGCGGTAGCAGCCGCACCGTACGGGAGCGCTTCGATCCTCCTCATTTCGTGGGCGTACATCAAAATGCTCGGTGGTTCTGGCCTGTCCCACTCTTCGTTTGTAGCGCTTCTCAACGCAAACTATATCGCCAGTCGGCTCAAGGGCCATTATACCCTCAAATACAAGAACTCCAAGGGTCGTGTGGCTCACGAGCTCTTGATCGACATGGCAGAGTTTGACAAGGCCGGATTAAAGGTTACCGACTTTGCCAAGCGTCTTCAGGTGCGGCTTCTCATTTACTTGTTGGTGTGTATTGATCTGACGGCTGCTTTCTTAGGACTATGGCTTCCACCCTCCTACGTGCTCGTGGCCTATTCCGACTGCCATGTTGATTGAACCGACTGAATCGGAAACCCTGGAAGAATTGGATAGATTCTGCGAAGCCATGATTCAGATTCGCGCAGAGGCCGAGGAGGTCATCACTGGGAAGCAGCCAAAGGATAACAACGTCCTAAAGAATGCCCCGCACCCCATTAGTGTCATTGCCGTCTCGGAAGAAGAGTGGAAACGGTGAGGCTAGTTTTCTAGGTGGTATGGATGAACTACTTACACGTCCGTAGGCCCTACTCACGCCAAAAGGCGGTGTATCCGCTCCAATGGCTCCATCAACGCAAATTCTGGCCGACTACGAGTCGCATTGACGATGGTGTGTGCACTTCTTGGAATCTATTTTGCTTTTACTGATCTACTCTCAGCGTATGGTGACTTGAATCTCAACGTGAGTTCTTCCATCAACTGCTGTGATCGTTAACTCACGTCTCCTAGTGCGAATGCCCCACTGTCGAGGAATTGGCTGAACACGCTGTATAACCTTTGCCATCCCGACCAAGATCTCAACATTTTCCCTTCGGACCCAAGCTTCATTTTTCATTGTTCCTGTAGCCGATCTATTCCTCTAGACGGAAACCCTACGGTCCTATAATCTCACCATCTAGCTCTCTCAAGTCTATTGCGTCTGCTCAACCATCGCGCATGTGGATTCACATTTATCCAATGTAACTTATACGGTCCTCTGATAGAATGCACTGTTGTTGCTTTACTCCATCAAACTCACGGTAGACCCCAGTCCAGGTTCTATAAAGGAAGAAAAACACAATTTATTCGGTAACCTTGACATATTCGCTACTAATGACCAGAGATGGGTCTTGGGATGTACAGCTCCTCCAAGTACTTCATCTCCTCTTCGTCCAGCTTGACATCGATAGCCTCTGTCACAAGTATTAGGGAACGAGCTGCATGCGAAAGAAAATGACTGCTCACTGATGGCATCGGTAATGTTCTCCAACTTGGTGGTTCCGATGATTGGAGCGGCAACTGGGTCTTTCGCCATCACCCAGGCAAGCGCAATCTGCGACATGGATACTCCCTTCTTCTTTGCGATTTCTTCCACTCTGGAAGTTTCATTGTCAGCTTTGTCCTCCCAAAGTGTTTCAGAACTTGCCTGTCAATAATTGGGAGATTGGGGTCGGTTTCCTTGTGCAGGATGGAAGTCCACGGATCCGTCTTTAGCCTCAACGTTGTTTCAGCGGTACGAGGTCGGCAGAGAAGTCCTCGAGAAAGAGGAGACCATGGGATTGTACCAACACCGAAATGCTAAGAGCAAGTCAGTGGTGCGTAGTGAGTAGCAGCGTCTGACATACCGAGCATACTGGATTCATTTCACGCTCTTCTTCGCGGTAAATCACAGACTGGAAGTTTTGCATGGAGATAAATGGCGTGAGGTTATTGTTAATGGCATAGTCTGGGAGCAGAGGTCAGTTATTTCATGGGAGGATTGATCATGACTAACTTTGCATAGCATGGAACTGCCAGGCCATGCAAGAGCTCATGCCAATGTAACGGGCATAGCCAGCTTTTACCACGTCGTGCAAAGCCTGCATGGTTTCCTCGATAGGCGTATCAGGGTCGAACCGATGGCATTGGTAGAGGTCGACGTAATCGAGCTGCAGGCGTTCGAGACTGGCCTTGATGGAGTCGAATATGTGCTTCCTAGAGAGCCCGCGGAAGTTTGTGATTCCGTATTTGTCAAGCTTTCCGCGTGCCTCCTCTGGAAGTCCCTCAGGCAACAACTCCCCATACACCTTGGTCATGACTACAAAAGAGGACCTTGGAGCGCCAATCTCCTTGATGGCTTTCCCAAGGATACGTTCAGATTCCCCGTCAGAATATACGTTGGCAGTGTCAAATGTCTGCGACACAGTAGTTGCTCAGTTTAAAAAAGGAATTATCGCCTTGAATCCTAACTCACGTTGATACCAGCGGCATATGCAGCCTTGATATGCTCGATTCCCTCCTTCTCGTCGAGGATCCAGCCTTGCCACGACTTGCTTCCGTAACTCATGCATCCTAGGATGATACGAGAGACTTTGAGCCCCGATTTTCCGAGACGTACTTTGAAAGAGTTTAGTATGAAAGGCGAATGGAATACAAGTTCTAGGGCTCACCGTAAGGCATGGTAATATTACCGGTAGACATGTTTGACGCTTGTAATGGGCAAAAAGATGAGAGTAGTGCCTTGAGGTATCAAGTGTAGACTCGATGAGGTCTATTGCTCGACACTCGCCCTCTTTATATAGCCCATGCCCGGACCTCTGCGCGTCATGCCCGAGTCGAGATGTACGATACCTGGGTCTTCGGTACCGTTGCCAAGCTATAAGCTGACAAAGATATATGTGTCGGAAGCCCGTCCCCTAGTGGGATGGGAACCGTCAAAAAGGTGGGGTCGGATGTACGGTCAATACAGCAAGTTAGCTCGGTGCCGGCTGAGCTTCTGTTCATTCAGCGGTAATCCGAATACGCTTAGATAAGCTCCACGAAAGAATTGAATGCGGCTGCGAGAGCTGGAAAACAGACCCGAGGTTTTGCCTTCGTCGTGTAATTCTACCCTCTGCAAACATATTCTCATAGCACTCAAACGCACAAAAGCGTCTTCATGAATGAGAGAAAGCCCTGGTTATCCTCTTCTTGGGGTCACTCGGTGGAGGCCCACACATCGAGTCGAGACAGTGGACCTTCTGCCCTTGGGAGATGTGATCCCTTTGGGCGCTATACATGGATTCGATTGGAATGTCGGGTTTGAATCGTCGTGATCGCAGCGTTATCCCGCGATACGGTCAAGGCGGTCAGTGCGCACCTTCGCGCATGCCACAAGCCTGGAGGATGACATGTCCTCACAATAAATCAATGCAATCAGCCTGTTTCCATGCTATTCCGCAATAACCACTCGATATCTCTAATGAATGCTCGCACTGGGGTCAACCTCCACATACGTTTGCATACGTTAGTTTGCTGCCAGCGGCAGGCGCCTCTCGATGACAGGTTGGTCCTGACCGCGTCGCCGCCAATTTCAAAAATGGCCCGTAGGCAATTCTCACTAAGTCAGGTGGAACATAGAATTATATCCTTCAGAAACACCAGTCAGTATGCCAGTGGTAGCCCGAGCGCGTGTGGGCTGGCCAGTGTGAACGCTGTTCGGACGATTCTGACGGGATTCAAGCCTGGAAATTCGACAAAGCATGCACTGGAGAAAGAGGAAACTGCAATAGTCAGTGGTCTGTAGAGCGGCAACAAAGGAAAGAGCCTGACATGCATGTTTCATAGGCGATCATGGCAATCTGCCAATATTGGCACAGTGAGGAACACTTAGAGGTTCATGATATCCTGGGACTTCCATTGTTTCAGTGTCAATTGGAGACTGTCGAAGTAGAAGAAAACCAATCGATACCGAACAACTTTAGGAAGCTCGCCAGGTGATTTCTATCTCCGTTTAACGGTTAAATCAAACTCACATATCATTGAATAGATCCTTAACGAGAGGTGGTCCATGTGCAGCGGTTATCACACGAACACCTGAAATTGTGTCGATAATGAATATCCCTGCCAAAGACGAAAGAGGCGGAAGTCTACTGGTTATATTCGATTCTCATCCCCGTCCCGAACATCCTCACGGTGCCGCATTTCTTCTTTTCACATCCCCGGAAGATGCCGGGGCATACCTGTCGCACTTGTTTCGAATGGACTCGTCTATCATGCTCGAAGATAATTGGCAAACCCAGATGCTCTCTCGCTATAATGCACATATAATTCGGGCACGTCGCTTTACGAAAGAGGATAACTTGAAGGCTGTATACGACGCAAACACCAAGCTCTTGAAGACATCAGTCGAAATGAAGCAAGCCATCGCTCGTGAAAGTGAAATGCAGTCGGAGGTCTTTGAACTACGACAAAAATTGGAGGCCCAACGAGAAGCACGGAAACAGGCCTTCTCAGCGGAGACCGCGGCTGATGAGAGACTCAAGGAACTTCGCAAGGATCTCCAATCGGCGCAGAATTTTGCAAAATCGCTTTCTAACATGAACAACCTACACACAGACCCGTGGTCCAGTCATTCTGCCCCCGTCGACGACTTCGAGCCAAGTGGCTACAATAGGCATCCAACGCATCCCCCAAGTAACCCACAATCAAAAGGCAAAGCATCTACTGCTCCGGGATTCAAACCCAACATCGCTACGAGAAGGGATTCGGTGCCCAGTACCTCTGTGTTACAGGTCAACCAGCTCTCCAGCAATGCTAAATTGCACCACCCCTCGCCCTCCAATCGCCAACCGAGTCATCTTTTCAATGAAGACGAGGCGAAAGAATATGAAAGGATTCGTTTGGCGAACATTGCTGCTAAATCTGCGGAGAGGAAGCAAAAACTACTCGCCGAAAAGGAGCAAGCCCAACGACGCGAGCAGGAGGAAGCAGAAAGGAATGATTTTGAGATGGCTCGTCGACTTCAAATGGAAGACGAACGCCTCCAGAAGCAACAATCTGCACTGCTACATACGGTGGACAGGGGATTTGAATGCCCTATTTGTATAGAGCACTGGTCGGTTGGCGTGATATCGCAAAATGATGCCTGCGGACATGCCGTATGTCGCAATTGCATGATAAAAAATGTCAAAGTAGAACTCGAGCAGATGCGCTGGCCTGTTATTTGCCCTGTTTGTCGTGCTAACCCTACGGAAACTGGCGAACCTGGAGGCAAGTTCCTGACTCTTCGATGATTGCCACTGATCAATTGCCCTCCCAGTAATCAGTAGGGAACTTGTTGAGCTTGCTGGTGCGGACGGAGATATATTGTCTGAATGGAGCCGAGTTGAGCTGGCTTCGGTTTCAGTTGCTGTAGAATGTCCTTTGTGAGTGTATATCAGAACTATACTTACCTCGCACTCAAACCTAATTAGATGCCACAATGTTTCTCATGTTGATCGTGAAGACTATGATACGACACTTTTTCTTTGGTGTCCACTAAAGACATGTCCTGGATATTGGTGCAAGACGTGCTCGCAACCCGCAGAAAGAGGAAAAAGGCACACGTGCGATGGCCAGGCAGAATTTGACAGGTGGAAGGATGTAAACAAGGATAAGGTGCGAGAGTGCCCAGGTATGTTCAAGTTGTCTTTTGAAGAATGCGGATTCTCATGGGTTTTTAGGTTGCAAGCAGCCGATAGAGCGTACAGAAGGGTGTCGGCATATGACCTGCATCACTCCAGGCTGTAATACGTACGTGAACTGTTCACTGAGTGTTCAGTTGTCTAACCTCTGCTTGCAGTCACTTCTGCGACCGATGCGGTGGTTTAATTATCAAGAGTCAAGTGCAGAAGGAGATCAAGGCAGCAATGACAAAGCATTACACTGGATGTGTGCTTTTCGACATTCCTGACGAACGGTGACAGTGCTGGATAAAATGATAGCATCTATTGTACATTGTTATTTCTTTGAAGGAGCTTCCATTCTTCTCCATCTTCTCGAACCCGGGAAACGCGTCCATCACGTTCGAGTTTACTTAGATGGAGTAGTACTCCACGTTTAGCTATCATGCGAACGTGTTCAGGATAGACTGCGGTTAGGATGTCACCGACCGTCCAGTTGGTATCTCTGGTTTTGAGCACGTCGACCAGTTGCTGTTCTCGTTCCAGGCGATGGCTAATGTACATTTGGATCGTGCCTCGGGCCGCATCCCCTTCAAGCGCCGGCCCATGTCCTGGATACAGGACCTTTAGTCCCGGACCCTCGTACTTGAAATCTAGGAGAGATTGAAGAGAGGTTATGTATGTGGATAGGTCCTCAAATACCGCGGTACCATGGCCGAGGACGCTGTCTGCGGTAAAGAGCGCGCCTTCTTCAGGTATATAAAGACAAATGGAGTCCGAAGTGTGGCCAGGCGTGTGTATTACTTGGAGAGCGACCCCTTCCCCTTGCAAAATCTGTCCCACAGAGAGAGGATGGAAGCAAGGTTCTGCAGATGATGAAACCTCTGCAGGAGGCTCTTTAAAGGTTCCTTGTGGGATAGAAGTCATGACTGAGCGGAGATGTTCGTCAGGAGGTTGGTCTGCGGGAAGCGGAAATTTATGGAGAGCTGGCGCTGGATATTCTGCCGTCCGCTGGAAAGGGCTCTCTTCCCACAGGCTTTTTAACATGGAAGTGATTGAAGGGATCCCTCCGTGATGGTCCCTGTGCTTATGGGTAATGATGATGTCGGAGACTACTGGAGATTCGCTCTGGGGCGCATAAAGGGACAGTGCTTCCTTCAAGAATCCTGGATAGTCGGGGCGTCCTTCTCCCGTGTCAACAAGAATGTATGGAGCCTTCTTCCCGACGAGGTACGTGTTCGTCCCTGCGACGCGACGCCATTCAGTCAGGTTGACAGTGAATTTGCATAAAAACCGTACCTTGAAGGGTATATTGACCTGGATTCTTTGCTCACAAAGAAATGTAAATTGCGTTAGGTATCGTAGACGACGGCTCTCACCTGGCCGAGTACCCGGATCACATTGGCGCTCAGCTTTTGGGATAGTCAGTAATGGTCCTGTACAATGTTTGGAAAGTAAGAATAAGTTCTACCTTTGTTATAGGCGCAAGCTTTGCAAGTTCAAATGCCATACTGTTGAAGGGGGGGGCCAAGTTTCAAGAAACCACAATTAGTCATCGCAAATGATAGCAAGGGCACAAAAAGAAGAGATGTACAGCTATATCGTATAAAACATCTGGTGCAACCCCAGATATGGGTCATAGCGTCCGTGCGCATGCAATGCAAGATCGTTCCCCCCTTCTACCCGTCGGAGTCAAATTCGTCCTTATCGTTATATGTATCGTCTGTAAATAGGTGGTATACCTTTTTGGATAGCTCTTTCCCTATCTTCCTGCGCCCTCTTCCCAGCTCGGCCAGCATGAACTCCGCCTTTGGTACCTTACTCTTCCCCTTGCCCTTTTTCCCACTCGCCGCAGCAATCTCTGTCTCTTGACGAAGCATAAGTTCTTCTTGAATGATCGCTTGTCTAAAGGCTTCCCACAAACCCCGCATGGTGCCGTATTCTTCTACGACAAACGAGGCACGCTCGGCGCTCATTCCCTTAATGCAGAGTAATTGGCGTGAGAAGCACTCTTTGACGGTTTGAAATGTGTATTTCGCGTTGACAAGATCAAAAGATTCGTGAAAAATGAGGATCGTGTAGTTTGGGCTACGTTTCTTGAGTTCCCGCTGTAGATCATTGTACGTCTCGCGATGGACCCGCTCTTGAGGAATTACATGAATGTTGGTGTTCTAAGAAACATGTTCAACGGCTAACATCGCCAACCAACCCAAATGTACGCACCCAGTACTTATCGCGAACCGAGTTGTGAAGAAGTGCTAGAAAATCGACTGTATCGATCGTTTTCTCCGTCTGATGGACAAAGTACTCGTCCACGACTTGGGTAGAGGAAATGACGGTGTTGATGGCGTCCTCGAATGGCCTCAAATCCTTGGCCCGGGACTTGCTTCGTTCGAAAACAAAAAAGACATTTGCCAACCCACTCTTCTTCAGGCGAAACTGTGTGGTGTGTGTGAGAAACAGACAGGGGGAGGGAGGTGAGCAGTACTCACCTTTTGCTCATGGTACCTCCCGTCCTTGATGCTGGGAAGCATTTTAGCTGCAGAATCAGGTTCACAGAGCAGAATTCTCACCTGGCTACGAGGTCGTCAAGCCGCTTCCTTTCTACAATAAAGTCAAGGACCACTTCTCCCGCATTAGCGATACCGTTCCTGATGTCTTGCTCGTGGAATGCAGGCTTTCGTCGAGCGATCCAGAGCACGTCTCCTAATTGTAGGGGGCGTCTCTCGACTTGGACGCCTCTTTTGGCGAGCTCGACGGCGATAAAGTCACGGGAGTCCGCATCTTTCATCTCCCGGGTGTCCACGAGACAAATTACATCATATGACCTTGCAGACCACTCCACGAGGTCAAAATCGGCGGAGACGGACAGAGGCTGGCGTTGGAGGCGCGCAGAGGTGGACGCGTCGACAGGGAATATATCCCCCTTATCCGGGACCTCCTCTTCCACCACCACCACCACGGGGTGGTCGGAGGGTAATGTATGTATTCTTTGGAGTGCAGCCCCGTCGTTGGCGTTGGCGTTTATTGCGATCGAGCTCGTACTGGCTGTGCGCCGAGCAGTGGTGTTGTGGGGTCCTGGTGCCTTGACCCCGGCGGTAAACTGGTTGGAGGTGTGGGGTGGCAAAGTTCGAAGTGGGTCCGTGCTACTACTCTTGTTGCGGGGCGGTGGCAAGGGGCTTAGCAGAGTGCTTTGGAGACGGGATGCCAGCCCGCTCGTCTCGGGCAGAAATCCATGATATGTCAGGGGAGTATCGGTGAACCGGTCGGACCTGGTCGGTTCGATCTTCACAACGCCGGCAGCCTTTGCGAGAGGAAGATTGTCGGCGCGAAAGAGAATCGCGTAAAGCAAGAATCCATGTTGCTCATGTATCTGAACGGCTGCGGCGAGCTGCTGGGAAACCGGCTTCTGTGCCTGATCTGAGGGAGAAGACAGAGAGAGGGGGGTTTGTTCACGATCAGTAACCACATGGCATGGGACAGAAAGGAGGCACGCTGGGTCCCTCCCGACTTCTTACCGCAATATGTAAATAGAAAGTCTTCTGGCTGTCGGACCGGTTGTTCTTCTGGCCGCTGCTCGACGCGTGGATAAGGATGGGGGGCCAGAATGGTCGGCGCATAGAGGCCAGCTAGACCATAGAGGCCAGCTAGACCAGAAGTAGGACGGCTGGCGGGGTCATCCGTTTCATCCATTGATGGTCGAACTCTGCGGTCAATATTAGTGGGGTGCGACCGGTTGTTCGGAGGAAGGCCAGACTGAGAAGGAGACCCGGCAGCCGTGGCTAGCGCACACGCAAATTAATGAATGAGACAATACCAGGAATTGGGTGGGACTAACCATGAGTGTCTTCTTCATTATTTCGAGAACGGTGCTCGACCCTTTGCCGCTTCTTAATCTTTTCTACAATGGCGGGACCAAAGAACTTGATGCCGTGGAGATCATTGGGGTTGGTTACTGGTACAGGATGGTCTCTGAGAGCTCTCTGTGCTTTTGTGATAGTTTGACCGTATCGTTCAGAGACTTTTTGTTTCTCTTCCTCCAGCCATTGTATCCAAAGCGCGTTGCTACCGCCGTTGGCGACCGCGCGCTTCGACGTCGGCATTGCCCAATGCAGATTTCAAGCAGCAGTAAGCAGCAAGATGTGTGTACAGTAGTCGCTAGTTACGCTTGACAGAATTGAAGGGAGCCTTGGAACGACCTGTTTTTCACACCAAATGTTTCAGTAAATTAAGCGGTGGTTCGTGGGAAACTAAACCTTTTTTTAATATTTTTAATATTGTACCTTTATAGTTGATAAGGGCGGGTCCCAAGTGAGCTCAAAGTTGCCCCCTACGAAGCTTAACTTGTTCCTGCCTCCCCTGGCAGTCCAAGCCATTGTGCAGGCAGTCCATCTTATTGGACACTAAGAACAGCGATGAACGATCCCGGAATTACGCTCAATATTCCCTCAGACTCTCAAGATATTAATCCTAATAATGGTCCTCACGCGTTGCTCTCCCCAGCGACTCCACAGTCGGCTGCAGCACAAGGACAAGGAGGAGGAGCTACACCTGCAAAGCGATATCGCTCAACGCCTGCAAAGACGTTTCAGTGCACCGGCTTTGGAGAATGCAGAATGGTCTTCAGCAGGAGCGAGCATCTAGCAAGACACATTAGGTCAGCTCGGGGTCAATTTCCTTTTTTTCCCTTTTTTTATTTGCAATCAATCCGTCTTCTTTTGACGCTCATCGACTCGGCTTGATGGAGGAACGAAGCTCCATTGCTTTCCATTTGATGCACGTCGTCTCGATCGTCGTTGAACACACCGACTTTATCGGCGTCAACTATGGGCCAACGGCCGATACATCTCTGGTCTGTGCAGACAGATTGTACACCACAATATTGTGGAAAACTAGTGCCTATTCCTTGTGCCTGCACTCCAATTCTTCTGTCCCCTCCCGTCGTCAACGGCGACCCGCTTTCATGCCGAGGAAAACCAAATTGCTTTTGTGCCTTGTTCCTGTCGAGACCACGGCGCCACTCCGCGTCTATCAAATCTGTCCACTGTTATATCGATCGAGACTAACACTTTATTCCTTTGTTTTTACAGGAAGCATACGGGGGAACGTCCGTTTACGTGTCACTGCTCCAAGCAGTTTTCGAGATTGGACAATTTGCGCCAGCACGCACAAACCGTACATGCAGACAAACAGGAACAAAATGAGAAGATGATGAAGGAACTCACATCCCTCCATGCCTCAATGTCCCCGGCAACGACAACGTCGTCCAAGAAGGCGACAAAGCGGGCCGCGCGAGCCGCCGCGTCCGACGGCGTTTCTGGTGTCCACCCTTACCCACCAGGAATGATCGCACGACCCCCATCTTCTCAGGATTACGATCATCACCCTGACGCATACGCCCACCAGATGACGTACGGAAATGTCCCTGCCGGTCATTCAATGACCTACATGTCCCCCGACAATCATTATACGCATCCATACAACTCCCACGGATCGTATCCTACATTTCCGCTCTCTGAAGCCTTTCCAGCCAATTACCAGCAGCAGCAACAGGACTCTCATCAGCCACCGCAGCTTCATGTCCAGCCAAGCTATCCTACACACCCCGTCTACGATTATAATCGACGCTCAGGGTCTGACGCGGACTCCCCTGTAGATAATAACCCACCTCCAACTTCGGCCCACGACTCTGTGCCTAGCCAGTCTCCCGCGACACCCACTTCTGCGCAGGTGCCCCCCTCTGCGACCAGCCTCCACCACCCCCACCCCCAAAACACCTACACCCACCCTTATACCCACCACGACGCAAACGGGATCCCGTATCCCTCTCGCTCGCCTTTGCCAACTCCTCCCCCCCAGTCGTTTCGACAACCCCTCCGCGGAGTCCGGGACGGTGCCGCAGGAGGGGATTACTATCAACAACCGCTCCACCTTTCCCAACAATCATCACAACAACAACATGCCCACTCTTACTATGCCCACCAGCAGCAACGGTCCCCCGTACCTACACCACCGTCACATGGTCAGCCAGGAAATGGGGTCCCCCATGACGATGGCCACTCCAGCCTTGTCCAAATCAAGCACGAAGAGCACTCCTTCGCGCCCATCATCAAGAATGAACAATTTGACAGCCGCAGTGTCCCATCCAGATCACCATCGACTGGCACACCACCCGAGCAACGAGACACTGGACAGTATCACTCTGATGACAACGGGCGTATCCGAGTATCATCTAATGGGAGGGGGGGAAACGATAGCGCCGCCGGAGTCAGTGCAGGGGGCTTCGGTGGCGAGCAACGATTCCCCGGCGAATTCAATCATATTCGGCACCAACAGGAGCAGCAGCAGCGAGGACGGTTACTCCATATCCCGCACGGCGACCGCAATGGGTATGGGCCCGCCAGCTCCCAAGAGCGCGGGCCCAACTACGAGCACCTACCCGTCCCCTCCCTCGACCCAGCATCGGCAAATGACAGGCCAGGCACGGCGCCTGCGTCGTTCACACACAACGGTGAGTCTTCTCTCCCGTCTTTCTGCACTACTCTGTGCTGACGAGACGGCGGCCCAGGACAATTTCTCTCGCGCTCGACGTCATCCACCGCCGCCACCGGTTCCCCCACTACAACACACCCATCACGCCTCTCTTCCCATGCCATGGCAACAACAACAGCAGATAAATACTATAGCAGCATCGGTGGGTTCCGAGAGCCTAGTTATGCCTACGAGTCAGCCGCACAGAACCGAGGGTCGAACTCTCCGCCATTCCGCTTCGGCGCACCCTCTCCTCAACAGCAGAACCGACCTGATGTGGAACAACAACATTGGCAACAATCTGCATCATCATCATCAGCAGCCGCCCCTCTCGGCAGGTCCCCGCCTGGAGGATCGTTTGCGACCCGACCAGGGAATCTCCTACGGCCTCTCCCCGGATGGTCACCAGCCACCGCCACTGCCCCAGCCACCTCGCTCGGATTCAACGCCTCCAATGACTCGCCATTTACCTATAATGCGCCCCCGCTCAGCCACCCCCTCAGCGCCGACCACAAGGCCCAGTTTAGTCGGAAGCGTCCACATCCCGGCTCAGATGACGATGAACAACCGAGGCCCTTCTCCTCTCGACCTGGCACCCGGTCAGGACGCGATCATGTCGATGAGCCACCTCGGCCAACATCACGTCGACTCTCCGTCATGGAGCTCTGCAACACCCAATCAGGCGGAGGGGGGAATGGACTACCGGATGGGTTTGATAATCGACCACGGACTTCCTCGGGTCGATTCCCCTCTTCGACGTCTGGCCCAGGCGCAAGCGGCGGCGGTGTCAACAACGGACCATCGAGCTCCTTCAGCTTCCCCGCGTCCGCCACCAACCCCAACCTCGGCAATCAATATACCAATGCCAATGGGCTTCGACCATCGTCCTCTGGCGGGTTCGGTTCCCGGCCATCCTCCAGTGCAGGACACGGCCTTGAACAATATGCACTCAACCTCAATGGTGGCGGGTCCAGACCTGGAACTGCATCAGGTGGACAATGGTCGCTATCACGCAGCGGCGGCGGCGGCTTTGGATCTGGACAGGATGATGGCTTCTCCAGCTCCGCCGCAGCCAACGCTGGTGGGCTTGGAAGGCGCGCCAGTACCGGTATCGTCTTACCGCCGCTCCACTTATCCTACAATACACCCTCATCAGCATTTGCAACATCAGCAGCACCACCAACAGCCACAACCGCTTCATCATCCGCTTCCTCCGGCTCTTCCCCATTTGCATTCTCCGGTGGACATGATGCACTCGGGCATGGAGGGTCTGGGAGCGGGAGGGATGGGCATGGTGGGGATGGGCTGGCAGGGGGTGTTGCTTCCGGTCAAAGCGGAATCTCCACCCCCCGACAGGCTCCACCTGGACTGAGGGCTTAAGCAGTCTCCTTTTTCTTTCCCAACGGCGGCATGGACGCCGTTGTTTATCCTCATCAGCGCTGGGGGATAATTGTGATCCCGCCTCTCCAAATAATTTCTCGCAAAACCGAATCGCGCACTAATGTAAAGACCCAGCGAAACCAGAACCCCCCTTGGTCTCCTATTATTCTATTTTTCGCTCCTTTTTCTCCAACCCAAACATCCAACTTTCCTCGCTCTTTAAACCAAACCCATCTCGCTACTCGATTGTCAGTCGGCGAGGACACGACACAACAAATGAAGCAGCCTGTTGTTGTTCTCGTCGACTCGACCTTTTTGTTCTCGTTTTTGTTCCCTTGCTTGCTCTCCCTACCCCAGCGTTTCGGTACATAGTCACTTTTTAGTAGGCTGGTTAGTTTACGACAAGGCTCGTACATCCTACACCTTTGTTCGATAATCTTGCTACCCCAAATGGAACTCTCTCGCCCAGCTCCAAGTTTGAATTGACCGATTGGGTTGTCAAAATTCGCGTGGTTGCGGTGTTAGTGGCAACCAGCCTTGGACTCTACCCTCTTGAAAGCACTTTTCTTCTGCAATTATAAGCCATCTCTGCTCAAAGTTAGAATCAAGAATTAGGACATGTGATTTCATCATTGTTGCAGGGTTACTTCTTTGGGCTGGCACTGATGGCGCGCCTCGAGATAATGCATCATACCTTGGACTCCCACACAAACTCGCTTTACAAATCTTACGACGCATTTACTGGACCAAAAAAAAATGATTACAGAGCTAATACAGACGCAAGTTCGGGGGTTATATGGGGTCATATAGAACTATGGTCCTTTTTCATTCTTTCCGAGACGAGAACGTTTCATTTAAAGAAAGCTGGCACCTAGAACAACACCGGCGATCACAGCGGAGAACACTTTGACGTTGTTGGCAAACTCGAAGGCTCCAATGGCAGCATTGCCAGACGAGGTGGGAGTAACGGCGCCGGTTGGGGTACCGGTGTTCGAGGCTTCGCTTGCAGCAATGGAAGAAGCAGCGGATGCTGCGGCATCAGGGTTGTTGTTTGTGTTGAGCAAGACGTTGTCGATGAGGTGGACTACGCCATTGGAGGTGAGGACGTTGGCCTGGACAACCTTGGCGGTCGAGGAGCCTGAAGTAACAAAGACACCGGTGGACTAACGCGCTCGTCAGAGATACTCTAAAGAGAATGGTGGATTGAACATACGTTTGTGGTAAACGTGAGAGGCTGGCCACCTGCCGAGGTGATATTGCCTCCGTTTGTGATGAGAGGAGAATAGACGGCCGTTCCGCTAAAAATTGGGTAAGTAATGAATATGGGTCATATATTTATATACTAACTTGATGACGTGGTTCAAAAGCACGTTGGTAAGGACGGTCTCGTTGGCCTGCCCAATGGTTCCCGCGGCTGCGTTAATAGCGCTGTTGACTGCAAGAGGTGAGAATCTTGACATGTTGACATGGATTAAAGGGCCTACCTGGTGCGAAAAGGGTCAATCCTCGGGTCGCTTCAAGGGTCGGAATGAGGTTGGGAAGAGCGGCCGTGACAGCCCCAGCCAATGCGCTCAAATCTGTGGTGGCTCCGACTACGCTGGACAAGTTTCCTGGAATTTCCAAAACTCTTCCAATAACCTTTTAAAAGAAATCAGTTTGATAAAGGAGAGCGAGTTTTGCGACGAAGGACTCACAAAGACCTGGAGGTTCTGATATGTCGCATTGTTGGACACCGGGATCGTTCTGCCGGCATTTTTCACGTTGACGGTTCCATTGGAGGCCTTGTTGACGACCAAAACTTGGGTCTGGTTCCCAGCTTTTGAAACGACGTCATTTTACGCCACACACGCGGAAGATGGATCAAACGGCTACTTACGAAGGAGGACCGTAGGGGCACCGGTAAGGGCGGTTCGAACAACTGAGTCGGTCTCGTTGAGGGTGCCCGTGTCGATTGGTGCGCCGGTGACATGGTAGGCAAGAATGTTGGAGATGTTCAACGAAGGGTCGGCAGGGTTGATGCCGGTCAAGGCAGCATTCGAAGGTGCAAAGACGGTATGATTGCCCTGCTGGAGGGCACTGATCAATGCGGGGGGAGCAGAGCCGAGGATACCGGCGAGCAAGGTGAGGCCGGCGCCGTTGAGGGCAGCAGCGAGACCTGCTGTGTAATTGGAGTCTTGGGCAGCTACGAGAGCGACTTGCAAGACGACGGCGAGGAGTGCGCGAGTGGGGAGCTGCATGGTTAGGATGGGGGGAAAGGACCTGGAGAACTTTTGGGCCCATCCGAAAGGCTTATATATCTCTCCCAAGTCGATGCGCAAGGCAGCTGACTGTATGGTCTCGATGTCATGATCGAGTAAAGGAGCCCTAACGGGTGATGATAATGGCGTCAGTATGGTCTGAGGGTTTCGACCGGAACCTATTTTCATGCCCAGCCTGCGAAAAAATTGTGTGAACCCAGAGAATTTTCAAGGCCGTCGATGCCAACCCACACTTTGACTCTGCGATCATTGATGGTCGAGCACTGTCGACGCTGCTATCGTCGACGGTTTCGCCGTCATTTCTCAGGCCAAAACCGGATGTGATTTTACTTCTCCATTTGGTTTTATTACAGAATATCACTGGGGGGTTCGCAATTAACACACGTTTTCATCGAGGCCAAGTGTGACGCCACTCCCACAAAAATAACGCTCCAGAAGTTGTGCAATGTAAAATGACGCAATAAAGATTACAAAGTTTGCGATGAAACGTTGTAAAGTAACCTTATACTACCCTCTGTAGCATGTAGAAAACAGCTTTTTGAGCATTCGGCATGCATCGAACGCCAGATTTGGTTTGTGCCGGCCGCCATTAAATCATGTCCCACCTCTTACCCATGGGGGACAAAGGATACTTGCATCCGTTCCTGGATGGTAGATTGTATGACACTGGCGTTGGAGAAGACATTCGGACTGTGTGTGTTCTATTACTTGTGTCACCATCGGAAGTTCCTCATGCGAGCTGCAGTTAGTCGAACTCAAAATGGATCGTTTATCGTATTATATACGCTCCTTGCCATCTTGGTGGACGCATCTTGAGGACCCAAAGGTATTGAGAGAATGGAGGGAAATTGCGCGTGATCAACAGTTTATTACAAATGAAAATTGGAACGAAGATACGCCGCTTTTACAAACAATTCCTGGTCTCACAGAGTATCAAATAACGTGGGTGTTAAACGAACTGCGATGGTATGCCCGCAGGAGAGACCCGAACGACTGCCAGGTGCGTCTTTCGTATCCTCGTCTTCAAAATACTGATATACATAAAGGTATCCTGTTTTGAACGTGTCTGGGAATCAGACTCTGCTCTACCCGACGAAATCCGACGGGGCATATGCGCTCAAATCGACGCCTGTTTTCTGACAAACGACACTACGCGTCGGGAATGCCTACGCCGCGACTGGGTCGGTCCACAAGCTCGCAATGTCACGATATTAGACTTTGTACACCCGTTCGACTTTCCGATCGTCTCCAACCGAACTCTTCGATTCGAGGATGACGGGGGCGAACGACGCCTCGTTAACGCCGTCATAGGGACAAAATATGGTGCGATACCCACTGATTTTGTGATCCCAACCGAGGACCAGCCTCCCGTCGTCTCCCGTCTAGGATATATCAGCGGTATTCCACCCACCAAACGCTTCACGCCGCTACTCGATCTGATCAATGCCGCACTGGAAAAGTCGATTCCACTCTTTGAACGCACACTCACGTCTCTCCACCGTGCCAACCACGTTCTTGTAACGCCGCGAATCGCCCTGGGCACGGGACCACCTATACGATACGAACGCGGGACGGATCCGCCTGACGAGCCTGGACAGGGTATCGGTGATGGCACGGATGATGAGGAGGATGAGGAGCAATGGCATGAGTGGGACCGCGCTGTTCATCGTTGGGCCCAAACGCGCAAACCGATCCCTCCTGACCTCCCTACTGGGGGCTATGTCGAACGACCCGGGTTGGATGGGGAGACTGAGCACAAAGTCTCGCTTCGAGGTCGTACTCTGCAGCTCTTTATAAAACTCAGCCGTGTGGAACTGGTGAGCTAGGATTACATCGCTGCGGATGAAGTATACTCATCTGGATTTTAGACACCAAATAGTCCTCGTTTTCCTGGTGGAGAATGGACATGTGAAGGCTCTTATGAAAATCGAGTGGTGGCATGGTGCGCACTGTTTGAATCAGCCACTCTCTCTAACACTCTTCATAGCATGAGTACGGTCCTCGACAGTAGCAACGTAACAGACGGCGAACTGGGCCTTAAAATGGCTGTAACGCGACCTATCATTACCGCGTCTGATCCCGATTTTGCTTGCATGGAATATTGGGGCAAGAAAAGGTGCGGCACAGACAAGGACGTTTATCAAGCGTGCTAATCCTTTTAGATATTATCCTCTAAACCAGTTTATCGGGGCTGTTCGCATGAAGGAAGGGCGTTGCATCGCCTACCCAAACCTATACCAACACCGTCTCTCCCCGTTTGAGCTAGTCGATCCGACGAAACCGGGTCACCGTACAATATTGCAATTACAGCTGGTTGATCCGGAACTAGCGGTTCTGTCGACGACAGACGTACCGCCACAGCCTGCCTCTTGGGCCCTCGACGCGCTTCTCGAGAGCCTCGATAAACGGCTGCCGATGGAGGTTGTGCTAAAAATAATGGAATTTGCGGTTGGAGAAGAGTTTTTCCTCTCCGACGACTGTCGGTGGCCTTATCGCTATGAAATGCAACTGCTCAACGAGCTGGATAGAGAAAGGATTGGCTGTTATTTCGAAGAGGAGCTCTAGGGCGGCTCCTCGTGTTCACACGTTTAGCGAGATACAGTAGCCCCCCAGATCCCCCTTAGACCATTGCTCAGTAGTACCACCTCGCCGTCACGAACGTCATTCACCCGAACATCCTCCACTTCTACCATTTTGTGGGCCAATAGCCATCGTCTTTCGGTACCCTTTAGGCACCCGGTGTCTTCAGAAGGCGTGACCCACCGACCAGCACGGTACAGATAGACATTGGTCCTACTCCCTTCCATGATATAGTCATCCGGATTCCACAATAATACTTCCCTCGGTTCGGTTTCATTGACGAGTCCGGCACGGGCACGGGAGAGGTCGTACTGGGGCCTAGGCGTTGTCTTGTACTCGGTATGGGAAGACGGAGTGGTTGATCCGGGGTCGAGAGTGACCCTATAACCTTGCTTGAGGAGCGGGGGTGTGATTTCGCTCGGCGCTGGAAGCGGATTAGAGGGGAAGAGGTTCGCCATAGGTACGGGAGGAGTCTGTGAGACTTCGATATCGAGAACACCTTCGCGCGATAATACCGGACGGAGCTGTTAATAATGAGTGTCACAGTGCGCGATCACGCCCCAATAAACAAGGGGGGATGGTGGCCTTCCCTTCTTGGGTCTTGTGCTTACCTTGAGTGATTGGGTATCCCGATCAATTTGACCAGGTTCCTGACTGGTGAAATAACGCTCGACAGCCGAAGAAGCGGCGTTGCGAAAGGTCTCGATATCAGAGACTGGGAGGATGGCCTGTGGATGTGATCCGTCACTTTCGCTAGTGCTCCCGTGCGATTTGAAGCGCCATCCGAAATGGTCGAGGGCGTTGATGAAGCGCTCGTGGTGGTAAAGGAAGTTGTAAAATGG
>KN824329.1:52118-71685 GCA_000827415.1 Serendipita vermifera MAFF 305830
TGTCAGCCCTTTCACCGTTCCACGTCATTTGTAAGCTTACACTCATTTCGACGTTTGCAGGGGTGCTCGCGCCTACGACTATCGCGCTGTTCTTAGCAATCGTATTCGCAGCCTCTTTCATCGTCTCCTTCTTTATACCAGAGCTGGATGATCCTTTGCTTCTGGTCCCCCCACCGTCTCCATACGACACGGACCCACTCAGCATGAGCATCGGTGGATTGACATGGCATACACCTCTGAGTATCGCAAGTGATGTCATCCGGGAGACGGTGCACGCCTTTGCGGAAGTCAGCACTCCACGCGAAGTGTTACTCGAGGCCCGCAGGCGTGAATCGCTCAGAACCGTCGAGGATACGACCGTGTGGGGCCGCTTCAAGAAAAGAATCCCGTTTAAGAATGTGGGGAGGCCCGAGCCGAAGGAAAAGGCCAAGCCAGTTGCGCAGAGAATCGACCCTCGCACGGCGTATTCACCTTCAGACGATGGGCCTCGCATTACCCTCTGGAGTCGCCTTTTGCGCAAGTTTATGCTCGGTTTGTCACTGGTTGGCATATTATCGTTCTTAAAGTGAGTTGGGTGGCCCTTACGTGAGGATGTGATCTGACGTGTCGCTAGCCTCCTTATTACCATGTCTCTGTTTGGACCGTTGCAAATTGCGCGAGCAAGATGGATACGTGGTGGAAGGCGTGAAGCTGGAGGGGGCCGTGACATTGGGACCATTCTCATCATCATTTTCGTCTTGATTGGCGTAGCAAGGTGGGATCCTTCGATCGTATAATGATTTCAAATCGCATGCTCACTTTTATTTCAGAGCATTATACGGAGTATACACAATGACTCAGGCGCTCGCTCAATATATTCTACAAAAGGCGGAAAATGCTATCCTAGAGGTACAAGACGGCGATGATAGCGACGAGGAGGAAGAAGAAGAAGAGTCCGAAGCCAACGAAGACACGCCCAGGTCACCTGCTGACAAACCGGTGGTTGACGCGGCCGATGACCCAGTGATGACAACTGCAACAGAAACGGTCGAAAACAAGGCAACGAGACGACCCCGTCCGCTTAGACTAAACAACGCGCGCGCGCGAGATTGGTCCGATGACTTTGGGGAGGAATTGCCTGACACGCCCGGAGGTTGGAAAGAAGAATGGGATATTGCTGGCTGAGGAGAACGTTCCCTGTACCATTTATTTGTATCACAATATATCCTCATCTTTCCCAATCCGCCCTTGGGGGCCCTGAGCGCCGGTGTAGCCAGTTTTGCATCTTGGACTCCTTCCTCGATGGATACTTCCAACCCCCCTCCAGGAACATTCAAATGTGACTTTGTGGAGAATGAGAGAGTTCTCTGTTTTCATGGACCGTTGCTTTATGAGGCAAAGGTGTGTCTATGCGTTGTCTCCTCATGTCATTCTGACACCAATATCCGTCACGGGATAGGTCTTGAAATGCAAGCGGGTAAAAGACGTGGCCTATGGCCCTGGAGGTTTCAATTATTTTGTGCATTATCGAGGATGGAAAAACACCTGGGATGGTACGTTGGCCGGTTCAGCCCCGGCTGACCTGGGATAACCCCGCTCAAGGCAGAACGTTCTATTGACGCCTCTCGTAGAATGGGTACATGAAGACCGTGTGCTCAAGTGGGACGAAAAGAACCTCGTTGTGCAAAGGATGCTTATGGCGGACCACCGTGCGCATACTGCGAAAGACAAGGAAGAGGATACCAGGAAGCAAGAACGCGAGCGAAGACAGTCGACGCATCAGCCCAAGGAATCAATCTCGCAAAAGGAAGCTGGGCCAGCGAAAGAGTCAAAGCCATCCAAGCGCGAATCCCGTGCAAAGAAGGTTGAAGATGAAGGATACGGCACAGAACTATACAATTGGAATCCGCCTACAAAAAGGAAAATGGAGGTCAAACTCGTCGTTCCAGAAGTCTTGAAAGCAGCTTTGGTAGATGATTGGGAGGCGGTGACGAAAAATGGACAGGTTAGGCCTTCTTACCAATACCATGGAGATTTACCAACACTTGACTAGTTGGTGATCCTACCGCGACAACCATGCGTCGACGATTTATTGATGGAGTTTCGGGAACATATTCTATCACTAGGGTCTTCAAGTGCTCCTTCGAAACGGGAAGAAAATCTGCCTCAATTCTTGATCGGTATCAAAACGTATTTCGAGCAGTGAGTATTACCTTTTCATAACCAAAAAATTCCAGCTTAAGTTGCCATAGAGCACTGGGCACCAGCCTCTTATATCGTTTCGAGCGGCCTCAGTATGCAGAGATACTTCGAAAATACGCCTATGGCCCAGATGTACCGGCTGAACAAGTGAAGACCAACAGCAACCTTTACGGCGCAGAGCATCTTCTTAGGCTATTAGGTATGCTTGTTTTGGTCTCACTAGGCTTCTGAGATAACGTCCTGGCAGTATCTCTCCCGACATTGATGACGTCCGCCTCCATGGATACATCATCAATGAACGTTATTCGTGAATATTCGAATCACCTACTAGAGTGAGTAGCATTTATCGCTTCTCTTGTATAAGCTTATTGATTCGCGAAGGTTTCTTGCAAAAGGAAAGACTCGATTCTTCCTACAGCAATATGAGGACACTTCTAGCCATTACCTGAGCATTACTCGCGGATAGCATAGTTCCTGTATCCTAGTTTATACTCTTTGTAAAGCGGGCTTTACTCTCTATGCATCTTTCAGTCCCGCCATTAAATCCAGTCCCGACCACATGCTCAGCTCCTTTTTGTTGTCCCAGTCAACCGCAAAAAGCCACGTAGACAATGATTTAGATGCAATATTTGCGGCTAGTGTGAACGAATTTACAACTTTTACCTCGCCTTTTTTTCATTCTTTTTCTATAGGCAAAAGCTGCGCCACCCCCCGGCAGCAAGGATGAGACTACAGCAGCCGTACATTCGAGCCATACATCTTCCAAACGGAAACGAAAAGAAGAGAGTGAAGGAGTCGCTCAACCCGCCAAGAAACAGAAACAAAATGCAAAGAAAAACGCATCTACCTCCGAATCGTCTACGTTAAATCATCAACATGACGAACCTACTGATTCAAGTGTAATACCTTTGGAGAAGAAAGCGACCCAAAAGCAGTCAAAGAAACACCGGCCAAAGGAAGCGGATGCCTTGGTGGATGACCTAGAGGAAAGATATTCAGGACAACGCATTGACGACTCTACTCCTATAAAGGTGTCTAAAAAGAAGACGAAGCAACCCAAGGCTTCATTGAGTGAGACGACCCAAAGTCCACCATCGAAAGTCTCGGCTGCGGGAGAAGAGGAAAGCACAAATAGCGATGATGACGACACAGATGCGGGAGCTTTGGTTCATGAAACCGTTTCAGGAACCACAGCAGCGTCAAAACGAAAGTCGGTGTACGTTCCTGAGGGCGAAACCAAGGCGCAAAGAGACGAGAGGACCATCTTTATTGGTAATTTACCATTTGAGATACTGAAATCTAAGGTATGCTCCGTGAAATATGTGTTCCCACATCTCGCCTCTTACAATCCCTCAGTCACTCCAAAAGGCAATAAAGCGCCATATTCTCTCCTTTGCTCCTGGACATCCAGAAGTATTAACCAAACTAGAATCCATACGCTTTCGATCTGTTGCATTCAAGGCTCCTACAAATCTCCAAGCGCTCAAGGACGACGCCACTCCCTCCAAACCATCCCGGAAGCAAGAAAGAGCTTTCTCCTACAGAGTCGGAAAAGACGAAGATGGTGACGCTGGAGAATCAAAACCAAAGACATACCTCTCACCTGCAGAAAAGAAGCGGATTGCCTTTATTAAAGGCGAGTTCCACGACCAGGCGTCATCCGTGAATGCATACGCCGTCTTTGCACATCAAGATCCAACTCATGGTACGACCAACGTGCCTTCTCAAGGAGTGAGCCCATCGGAAGTTGCAGCGATGATTGTCCAGCGGATGGACGGTACGCAATTTGAAGGGCGAACCCTGAGAGTCGATAGCGTTACTGTACGCGATAACGACCATGGAGATTCTGGGATTCGTGATCCAGCATCAACGGTGTTTGTTGGCAATCTCGAGTTTACTACGCGCGAGGAGGATCTGAGGATCTTCTTTGAGACCCTATTGACCACCGAGATGGGCCCTCCAAGTCAAGATGACAACTCTCCAGAGAACGACAATGAGGAGCAACAACGTATACCTCGTTGGGTCAATAACGTGCGCATAATCAGAGATAAGGATACTCAACTAGGCAAAGGTTTCGGTTACGTACGGTTTACGGTATGTAGGGGCAAATTTTTCGGTGAAACTTCCTAATGTTCGCGCAGGAACGTACCTGCGTTGACGAGATTATTGCTATGGAGCCCACTAAGCTCAAGTTTGCGAAACGGAAACTGCGAGTGACTCGATGCAAAGTAGCAGGGGACAAAGCATTGGACAAGACAGCCAATCGAACAAGCGCCAAAGCCTCTAGTCAGGCCCCCCATAAACACGGAGTTACCAAACCAAAGGCAAAAGGAGATCCTTTACTCGGTGAACGCCTGAAGGGTCTTTCGAAGGAGGAGAGACGGGAAGCAAAGAAGCAGGATCCAAAAAGACTTGCAAGACGAATGGAGAAGAAAAAGACCCGTCTGAGTATGGAGAAGAGTTTAAAGCGTCCCGAAAAGGAGCGAATACGGGTACGAAAAGTGGCCACGGTCAAATCTGGGAGCAAAAGGAGTGGGCCAGCAAAACGGGTATCAACTTGAACGTGTCGAACCCGACGTAGTAGTTTTCAAGTTCTACCTCATTTCGCACAATCGATGCTTAGTTCAACAAACTTTGATTTCGTGTACAAAAATCTCCTTGGCAATTCATGGTTCGACCGAAGTCGTCAGTTAAAACAGGGCATGGCCTACATGGTTCCATGCAAATTGATATGGACAGCCTTGACGTTTGTGAAGCTAGACCGTCGTCAGTAAACGTAGCCAATGTCGCGCAGGAAACACTCACTTTGACAATGCGTACTCGCCCAGCTCTCTGCCAAAGCCGCTGGCCTTGTACCCGCCGAAAGGAACTTGGGGGTTCAGTTGGTTGTAGCAATTCACCTGTTTAAATTTAGGTTTACTTCGTGAATATTATGCATATATTTGTGACATGTCCTTACCCAAACAGTGCCGGCCTTCAATCTGTGGGCCACGCTGATAGCTCGTGTAACATCTTTTGAGAAGACGGCAGCGGCCAAGCCATACATAGAGTCGTTTGCCTGGTGAATGATATCTGCGAGATCTGTCAGAGGCAGCGGCAACCATCATCTGTATTGTATCGCACCTTCTTCGTCCTCGAAGCGACTTACGCATGCCACGGGACCGAAAATTTCTTCGGACATGACTTTAGAGTCGGCCTTCGCATCTGCAAAGACGGTGGGCTGTACGAAATACCCCTCGGTCCCGTGGCGATCACCACCAACCAAAAGAGTGGCCCCATCTTTTTTCCCGGCCTCGATATAGCCTAGAATACGCTCTTGTTGGGTTTGAGAGACCTGTGGGCCTTGATAGGTGCTCTCCTCGAAGGGATCGCCCACTTGAAGAGTTTTCACATGGTCTGCGAATTGTTTGGTGAATTCGTCATAAATTCCGGACTGGACATAGATTCGAGAACCAGCGCAGCAGCATTGTCCGTGATTGAAGCTGGGGCTGTGGTCAATAATTGAGGGTTCAAGGATTTTGAAGACTCACAAGAGTCCGAATGCAGCCCACTTCACAGCTTGCCCAATATCCGCGTCATTGAAGATAATATTAGGACTAAAAAATGGTCAATGTAAATGTGGCTGCCGTGTCATATTGCTCACCTCTTTCCACCCAGCTCCAAAGTCACCTTTTTCAGGTTGGAGTTGGCAGCAGCTTTCATGATACTGCGTCCTACAAGTGTACTTCCCGTGAATGCAACCTTCTCCAAGTGCGGATGCTCAGCAATGGCTGCGCCTACGGTGGTACCGTAGCCATTCACAATATTTACGACACCTGGAGGGAAACCAGCTTCATTGATCAAGGAGCAAACGCGAAGTGCGGTCAGCGGCGTGAGTTCTGAGGGTTTAAGGACTACTGTGTTCCCGGTCGCCAACGCAGGGCCAAGCTTCCATGAGAGCATCAACACTGCCTACATGTCAGATTTTGTATATTTCTTGCACGTCTACTTACGAGGAAAGTTCCACGGGATAATGCATCCCACAGCTGTCTTGTGAATAAGCAATTGGCCAGGCATGCTATACCTTGCGATCTTGCCTACCTCCTATGGGCTCATGCACTGTGTATGCAAACTTGCTGGGATTCACCTTCACTAAGTAGTAAGTTTTAGAGTTCCAAAGTGGCATACAAGGGCTTACTTCAATGGTCTTCCCTTCGACCTTGTCTGCCCAGCCGCCGTAGTAGCTTCCAGAGCGACGAGAGAACGGAAGGGAGAAAAAAAAGGGTCACAATAATTAGATGAGAGATGATTATTAGCCCCTACAAGAGCACTCACCGGAACACGGCTGCAGCCTGGACGACATCGAAGCCTCTGGAGTCTCTGAATGTCTTCCCGTTAGATGTGACACGGCCCGTAACGCGCAAAAAATAACCTCAGTGTCTTTCCATTGTCGATCGTTTCCACGTGAGCCAATTCGTCTGCATTCTCCTCGATAAGCTCTGCTAGACGGATCAAGAGCTTTCCGCGCTCGTAGCCTGGCGTCTATCGAATGTGGGTTAGGCAATTGAATACTCGGCCCGGGTTATTGCCGCCCAAACCTTGGTACCCCACACTGTGTCGTATGCTTTCTGTGCAGCCACAACGGCGCGATCGACGTCCTTGCGGGTGCCTTCAGCAATTTTGGTGATCAACTTGCCCGTGGTTGGATTGATGACGCTAGGGAGCGGTGCATACGGCGTAAGAACAGACAGATGATCCATAATAACCACTCACTCAATGGTTCCACCGTCCGCTCCCGCGCTAAACTTGCCGTCGATGAAGATTCCAGTTTCGATTCTCGTCTTGCCCGAGAAGGCCTTGGTCTTAAACTCGTGCTCGTAAACCAAAGTAGACATTTTTGGTGTTATCTGGAGGGGCTTTGAAGCTGTTGGAATCAAGGAAGAGTCGGTTTATAAGCCGCATGCTACTCATCAAGGTCATGGGGCACTGACGTTCAGTTGCGGGGTCTTCGGTAGAAAGCTCACCCAATCGCCAGACACCCTAAGATACCCTCGCCACACATCGCCATACCGTCATCGAAATACAATCGAAGCCAGATTTCACATGGCCTCTTGATGCTAATAGATCGCGCTCCGAAATTATCGAGCCCTGTCCGATGCACACAGCTAAAACTATCCACTTAGAGACCCATATTTCACACGCGTGCAACTATAACTTTGAAGAAGCATACCTGAGGTCCCGTGCGGAGTAACGTGAAAGAAATATAATATCAACGGCCACAATAGATAATAGATACCTTGACAAATCAGGTTAGATGATACAGAAATAGTTTCTCGTCTCTCAGCGAGAAAAGAAAGATCAACTTGTGCCCCGCAGCCCGCTTGCTGGTAATATGTTCCCTCAGTTGAAGTCCCACCTCTTTCTGCAGGTCCGGCGTATCTTCCAGGAGAGTTCGCCAAGCTGTGTCATTGGTAATCCATGCTTGATTGGCAGTAATGGCGTTCCATGCGGAAGTAGGAAGATCGACACCTACAGTCGCATGATCGGCTCCCTCGATAGCCTCGCGGACGTCCGCCACCACCGCATTGGCTAGGGAAAGGCATGAATTTCCACCGTTGATTTGGGGAAAACCGCTCACCTTTCGATTGGAAGAGAGTCTTGGTTGTGTGCCGATGTTTCCGGCTGGCAGAATCTGGTGAGAGAATGATAGGAACGTCTTCTCTAAACCTAGTCACAACAGATGGATTCTCATATTCTTTGTCAAACCGTCGTTGCTCCATTAATAGAGTTTGCAATGTCGAAATAAGGTCATGTCGTGTCACTACCATCGAAATTAGGCATACACTCTCAAACGATTGATAGCTTACCCTCTTGCTCTGTGCCCCTGAGTACGCTCTTGATTCTAAACATCTGCCTATTTCCGGTATTACCACGAAGATATACCAAAAAGCTGAGAGAAATTTAGTATACAGCACCTATTGCAACACGGATCACCTACAGTATACCCTCATTTTGGCACTTTGCAATCGTTAGGTCCTCGGTTTCATCGACTGCTGCCTCATACATGACATCTGCACTGATTTCATTCTGCCAAAGAATCGCCGCAATCTCCAGCCTCTGGGAGAGGTGTCCAGTTTGATAGCCACAGACGTACACATCGCAACGACGAGGCGACCATAAGCCATACGTTCGCTTATCTTTGATTAGATGTTTGATAGAGGCACGCTGGTGCGCAGCCAACGCAACAGTGATCTTGTCCACTGCTATCTGTACGCCAGTAGCACGGAGGGGAGCAGTGGGTAAAGGAGAGGTTGGAGGCCAGTAACTTGCCAACAGTTGGTCATATCTATAACACTGATCAACGGCTGTCTCATATAGTAAAGGTGATTTACCGTCCACCAGAAGCAATGATGTCGGATCGCTTTGTCCCTTTCAACACCTCGAACACCAATCCACCTGTGAAGAGGTCGCTAGGAAGCCACGGTCTGAAGTAAATTCGCCTATTCACTCCTAATAGGTTCGAAAATTTGACAACGGTTCTGATCTCGTCAAATACGGCCGCTAATGAGTTTCCGTATGACGTTTTAATCAGTCTAGCAATTGCTACCTCTACGTCGTCTTGAAACTGGGTAAATCCAGAGAAGCTTGGAATTAATCAAAACATACCAGTTTGCAGAAGAGCCTCCATATCTTCCAATGTTGCTCGAGTCAGCCCAAGCTTCGTCAACAGTGTTCGCTTGAGGGGAAGAGCGGTCTTGGCATTATCCAAGATAAGCTTCACGTTTCTTCTTTGATCCTCTGGGAGTTTGGATAAGGCGACTTCACAGACTAGACGAATCTCAGTACTCATCTACGATCTATCCCTACTTTCACACCTTTAGTGTGAGAGATGTGAATATCATACGTCGACGCGTTTAATCCCGGGAAAATGTCGATTATCTCGCTTACAATCGCGATAGCCTCTGCCTCAGAGGCTCCTATGGTGGGATCTGAGGTAATGATGTCGAAAATGGCAGCCTTGAGTATCTTCGGGTGACCACCCACACCATTGGCAGACGTTCTATAGGTATTTCCAATGTGGAATCTCTTGATTCGTTCTATCCCCATTCTAGCTGCCAATCGAGCAAACGAAGCAACAAGCTGCTTCGGCAATGTCACTAGTTCTCCTTGCCTATCCAAAAACACCGAGGTTCTGGTGTCGCCAAGGTCTTTCGCCTTAGCAGGCATAAGGAGCAAGGGATCCATGCTTACAGCCCCGTGCAGCTGGAAGCATGATATCAGACGATCCTCGACCACACCATCAAGGGCGGCATGTTCCGGTTGTTCCTCTTCATCATAAAGAACATCCCGAATCTGATTGACTGGGTTACTGAAAAGCGCTGCAACTAAGTTACCGTAATGGCGGGAATCCGGATTTGCTGCAAGGAGTAAGTGGATCTGTCGTGGAACTATAAAGAGCTCGACTGACTCATGAGTCTAGATGCTTCTCTAAAATAGGCATCCTCCATTTGTTGTGGTAACAAGGGACTCTGGAACAGTTCTACAGCAGTTGGCCGTTTAGCAGGATCATGCTGAAGTAGTGCTGTGATAATTTCTTTCTGAGAAGCACGAGTGAAATCGGCAGGAAAAATAATTTCTGGTAGCCGGAGTTGTTGCAGGACAGCTACCCTTTCAGCGCCAGTCGAGAACTTGTAGTTCATCTCGAAGAAGACGATCTGCACAACCTATCAGTGAAACAAACCGATAATTAGGTGACTACATACCCCCAAACTGTACATATCCGCTTTCGAGTGGTTCTTGCCCCTTCCATGCAGAACCTCAGGGGCCACGTACAGGCTGGTTCCCACACCTGCAATGCATTAGCGACATGTAAAAAAGGTTTAGATCACATACCAGAGGTCATGTCACCATCAGACATGGAGCCCCGCCCAGCTTCTACGTCAGAAGGATCTACAGCCGCGAGGGACGACGTGGCAAGACCAAAATCTCCTATTTTAGCCTCCCCAGACGCCGTTAAGAAGATATTTGACGGCTTAAAGTCTCGGTGGATCTAGGCTGCATGAGTATACTGTTCCAACAAAAAATCATGTCCACCAACAATACCAAGGGACGAGATATGCACAACGGCATCAAGGATTTGACGAAACAAAGTCCACGCTTGCTCCTCAGTAATAGCATCATCCATAATGCGCTGATAGGTGTCAGCTGAAATTTGGCCGTAACACCCAAAACTAACCTCTCTGAGAGTTTGCTGGTCGACGAATTCCTATTTCATGTTAGACTATAGCATACTCACGGTGATTAGATCTCACCATTTGAATATATAGGATTCTTGGAACTGGTTTCGGTCTTGCAGTTATGATACTTCGATCCGGTTCCTCCTCCGTTTCTGATCCTTCACCCTCTTCATCTTCATCGTCGGCCATGATTGACTTGGAAGAGGTTTCCTCTCCGAAATGAATGTTGGGAAACGACCGTCCACTCCTTGATTTTGAGTGGACGGTGAGGTCATTTAGATCATAACCAAGCATATTCTCTTCGTCAAAATTGTCCTGTAGCACTCGTGGCTTCTTTCTGGAGGCTGTTGTATCGGAATCCGTAGTATCTTCATCCTCGTCGTCGTCATCATCACCACTATCCCATCCATTCAAAGTGTCGCGTCGTTGACGGTGGACTGTTTCCAGCCATGTGGCATAGTAGCGAACGATATGCCGATGATTAAGCCTGCTCAGTGCATTGACTTCGCGAAAGATTTTTTCGTCGTATTCCGTGCCGCGTAGCTTGACCTTCTTAATAGCGCAAATGCGACCATCCAACTTATTCCTTGCTTTGACGACGCTGCCGAAGCCTCCTTTCCCCTAATCACTTGTCAGGATTGTAATGTAATCCGAGTCAGGGCTTACTAGAAATTCTAATTCTTCCCAATCGTCTTGGTATCGTGAAGTCCTTGGTGGACCAGCCACCTGGGATCTAGAGGAAGCAAAGAAACCCACTTCCGGCGAATGCCTAACATCCTGTCTTGGTAAGGGCGTCTTCAGGTCCACTATTGACCGTAAGAGAATGTCTAAACCTGGCTATAGATGTGCTTACTAGGAATAGGAATGGTAGAGGTTGCGAGAATCGGTCCACTGATCTGGGATAAAAGACTCGTGAGCATCGTGCAAGATGGACTCTTCTTGCGGTTGGATGTAAATATCGAGAACAAAAAATTATTGACTCCTTGCGAAAAGCTGCTGTCTCCGCTTTGGAGGACTGATTCTGCATCAGGGAAGTGTGTTGTCACTGCGAATCCACGTAGCATTTGCATAGCGATAATTCCTAGTGCCCACACATCCCGTGACGGTGGATGTTCGAGTGGTTTTTCCAATGCCTCTGAAGGAAGCCATGATTCAGGACAAACCCATGGTTCCGCAATTTCTTCAGCAATATGATTGGAGCGGTGCTGTTCCATGATTCGCCCGTAGTATCCAGACCGCCCAATTTTCAGAAGCGACTTGTTTGGGGCCTGGAAAACTGGAGTTAGGGTGATGCATTCAGCCGAAAGACTGCGGTGACAAATGTTGTGTGCATGAAGAGAGCCAAGCCCAAATAGGAGTTGTCCAAGATAGTCCTACAGGATATTAGAATAGGGAATCCTGAAACACTGTAAGACGAACAAGGGCTCGATCCACATTAAGACCATCAGAATGCAGCAGCACATCACGAAGTGAAGGTCCAATCCTCTGCTCTAATAGAATAGTTAGTCTCGGGACCCCTTGCATCTCGTCAAGTTGAGCTGCATGAATCTTGAGAAGATTGGCATTTTCAATCTTCTTCAACGACTCTATTTCACGATGAATGTCGAGAACCTTGCGATAACCTATTACATTCTAATTCAGCCCCGATGATTTATGCAATAAGTAGGACTGACCATAGGAAGTCTTGTAATGTGAGTTATCAAAGGATACCCTATATGCCTCTAGGACAGGGATTCGGAAAGGTCCCCGTTTAGCCTCGCACTGGGGGTCGGCTCTCATGATAATGCCTGCTCCATCTTATGGGGACGCTATTAGGCAATTTTACGTTCAGCCCAAGATTGTCACATACCTGTCACCGGATTGGAAAGCACTACCGTATGAAACTCGTATCTTGCACAAGTAATTTCTTCATTGAATGCAAAGACGTTGGTCATCATGGAACTGTCTTGAGTAAATTCGGTATCTGGTGTGTCTAGCACCCTCAAGCGCCGCTTCTCTTCTTTCTTTTCATCTATTTGCCGGGCGATGGCGGCTGCTTGTTCCATCTCTAATTGTTTTTGACGCTGTTGTGCTTCTTGAAGCTGTCGTTCTTGCTCCTGGAAGCCGTTAGTGGCCGACTCACTAGAAAAAGCGAACCTTACCTGCTGCTGGTTGGTGGCTCTTGTAGCCATTTCAATAGCCAGAGACGCACTGGGGGTTATATCTAATGCTTTGTTGACAGTATTATTGGCAGTGATCCATTCTTGACAGAAGGAGACTAGCTGATCTGACATCAACGAGTAGTCGTGAGAGCAACGAGACACCACGAACCTCAAAGATCATTTCCCTTCCGACGGCTTTCTGTGCTTCCGTCTTTAGTATGCCCAAAAGCTGGTTCGTTTGTGCCTTTGAAATGCCAGTGGAGGACTCTATAGTGAGCGTTGGAACAACTCGAGGGTATGTTTTCGAGAATCTATCATGGTTAGAGCGGTTGAATGAGTGAAAATTGTTGTCTCTCACTTGACATGCAAATTGAAGCCAATGCGGTCATATAGGTCCGGATCATTTGGCTTGACTCTGATTGAGAATTCAGGGAATGTGACGGCGCCCTATGTTAAACATTAGATATGGGTCTATTTACCATCGAGGGACAGCGAACGTGGACAAAGACGGAAGTGAAATGGTTGGCGAACGGTCAAATCGCATACCTTCCAGACTGTAGAAGAGGGTGTTTCGTGAAAATCGTCTCCATAAATAGCTTTGAGAGCCTCCACTTCCAGTTCTTGTGTCTGATCGACATCCATGGATCAATGAGCAGCCTTATGAGACTTCTGAAACGTGATTTGTGCGGTATTTGGGTATAAAATCCTGTTAGAATGGTAATTGGTACGGAAAGAGCTTATTGACACAAAGCCCGACGCGACGAGTCGAGTCGAGACTGTATACTTTGGGGGAACCTGCTTGATATGTGGACGTGTGGATGAGCGCTGTAAAGATAAAAACCAAGAGGGTAATTTGTCTTTATGCAATCATTGCAGCTGGATTGTCTGGAAGTGGTTTTCAGGATGGCACGAAAGTTCATTCATATACGAGTCAAGTCATTATATGCCGTTCACCGAGTCAGCGGACCGGCAATGCAATAGTTGGGTCCAGTCATTCCTAAATTCTTTCTATGATCTCACGTAATGTCGAAACGCGGGGAAAGTCGTGGAAAGGTCCAGGAGTCAAACCTGGGGAACGCTTTCGCAATCGTTATACCAAAAAAATCAAACATTCAGACCATTGAGCAATCGATTCAGAGTAATGTATCGAATTTCAAAAAATTATAGCATTCTGCTACTGTGATGTCCAGCTCGTTCAATTAGTGGGAGGAGGAGACCTGGCCGCTTCTTGGGACTGCTGTGAAGGCAAAGACCTTTCCATGAGTGGATCTCCCAATTCTATTTGAATCGTATCAGTATGAATGTGCAGGTATAACCCCCCGAACAAGGGCCTCTTATGTACCTTTCTTCAGCTCGTCCATCAACTTTTGATCTGCCAATTCTTCACGCTTTTGACCATGTCGTGGTCCATATGCATCATCCATCAGGATAGAATGACCATGGCCTCCAACCGCCATTCCACCAGGTTCTCCATATCCGGGCGGTGGAGCATTGGGATTTTGTCCGCTCCCAGAAGCAGATCCACGAACATTGGAAGCTTGATGACCTGGTGCTGACATCCCACCTGGTTCACCCGTGCGGCGAGACTTGGCCTCTCGCTGGGAACCTCCTGAGGGTGCCATTCGTCGCTTTGCTCCTACAAGTATGAGAATCGAACATAAGAGCAACCAGTTTCAGAGAGTTTCGTTGGATCAGTCAGTGATGTTATACAACATCAAAACTCGTTTCACTTGCCTGGCGCCTCTCGACTCTCTACTTCCACAGGGCTAGCGGTTCCAGCAGAATCGTCATCTGAAGGTGTTTCGTAACCGTTATGTACCATTATGAATTCGGAAAATCCGTTGCAGATCGGATGAGGAGGTGATGGCAGAGGTGAAAGGTGGCTGTCGCCACATCAGAGGTGTCAGGTTCCACACCAAGAGAACAAAGATTTATTTACAGTGGGTCATACTGAATGAAGTAGATTTCATTCGTAAACGTGTGATGGGTCATGTTTCATTGCTCAAATGGGCAATGCTCTGATTGGACACTTTGAAGGCATACAAGATTCGCTAAATCACAATTTAGACTTTAACTCTTCATAGATAGCGTTGATCTCTTCCGCGGTTGGCTCCGTCTTAGGCCATCCAATCCCTAAACCTTCCTCTTCTGAAGGCTTTGGGATCACATGGAAATGTACATGCATCACCTCCTGCAGATAGATATCAGTATTTCCAATGATTGGCAAAGAAAGCAAATACAGACTTGATGGGCCTCAGCCCCGTTGTTTTGCAGAATGTTATAATTCGTAGCCCCGGTAGCTATTGCAATCTTCTTCGCAACCGGCATTGCATCTGCTAGAAACTCGTCTGGTCTGTTTATAAGACGTCAATCGAGACCGACGTCCGAGTGAGCAATGCCTACATGTCGGCCAGTTTAGCACCACAATCTGGAGTCGATCAGTGTCGTTATACCAGTCACGATAGGACATACATTTAGGAATGATGAGAGAATGTCCCCTGGACAGCGGATTGATGTCTAAAAAGGAGAAACTGCGCACGTTGGTGTTAAAGGGGGACTACAGGATATACGATCCGACAACGCACGTAAGGTCTGTTTCCACGAGCTTCTTGCTCGGGATTTGACCTGTAGCTTTCGTGAGAACGAGGCATAGAGAACTCGTTTGAAAGACTTACCCCGGATGATCTTGCAAAAGAGGCAGTTGGCAGTGAGTCTACATCAAGATTGAGTGCTCTGACTATGTCAACTGTGGTCTGCCTCACTTGGCGAGATTGGACATGGATACTGGGAAAGCTGAGTGGCGGTAAGAAGGCGCTCCACCTTACCCCTGCACTCCTTCGACAATTCAATGATCAATGTCCACTTATATCCCATTACCGGTCGACTCTAATACCAGTTTAATATCCAAACCGTTGCATGGAGGTTTTATTACTGTTAACCAAGAAAACGGCGAGTATTCGTATGCGTATGGGCCCTCGGGTGAGTAACAAGTATCAGGCGCGAATAATAACGCCCATAACATGCTTTAAATTACAGGTTTGAAGGGTCTGTTACACACTAGATATGCCGTACTCTGCGCGCTTGCGGCATCGCTTGGCGGGATCACGTTCGGGTATGACCAGGGAGTTATAGCCAATGTTCTTGTTATGAAAGACTTTCAAGAGCGTTTTCCGCTATCTCCGTTTCAAATTGGCCTTCTCAGTATGTATGCGAGGTTGTTATTCATAATGTACGTCTAACACCATATAGCCGCGGTTCTCGAACTCGGAGCCCTGTTCGGCGCTCTTGGAGCTGGATCTCTAGCCAACAAATTATCCCGGCGGGATTCTATAATTCTCTCCAGTGGTCGGTGCTCCCCAAAATCTACTCTCGCATTCTAAACCAAATCACCAGTTGTGTTTTGCATCGGCTCTCTTCTTCAGACCATCGCATTGGATTTGAACATTCTTATGGCCGGCAGATGTATCGGAGGCGTCGGCATAGGAGCGCTGAGGTGCGAAATCCATAACCTCCTGCTCAACCGAACACTCACATCTTCAACAGCATGCTCTGCCCACTCTACATTTCTGAAATGGCATCTCCAGAGACACGAGGCTCTCTAATCTCCCTCGAACAATTCTCCATCGTCTCCGGCGTCGTTCTGGGCTTCTGGGTCGGCTTTGCCACCCGCACACTAGATGGAGCAGCCTCGTGGCGTATCCCACTCGGACTTCAGGTCGTTCTCGGTCTACAACTGGCAATTGGTGCGCTCTGGTTACCGCCGAGCCCCCGCCTCCTCGTCTTTCGTGGCAAAGAAACCGAGGCGTTGAAGACGTTGGCACGTCTACGAGATCGTGACGAAAGTGACCCACTTCTTCAAGTAAGCTATGATTGTTCGCTTCTCTTGTGACAGTAGCTAATGTGCGCGTTTATAAAGCTCGAGTTGGCGGAGATGCGCGTCGAGGCAAGGTTGGCATATCATTTCGTGAAGGAAGGAGGAGACGGTTGGTTGGACTTGTTTGGTCCCAATCTGATTAGTCGGACGATGATCGGAGTTGCGGCCATGTTCTTCCAGCGTGCGTGTCCTGCCTCTCCCCGATACCTCATCCCACGCTAAAAGGTGATTTAGAATGGAGTGGTATCAATGCACTGCTATATTACGGCCCGCTACTCATGGCTCGTATCGGCTTGGAAGGAGACTCTGTCTCGTTGATCATGTCGGGCTTTATCAACATCGTGCAACTGTTGGCTGTGGTTCCTGCCATGTTCCTCTTGGATAGTGTCGGAAGGAAACCTCTTTTGCGAGGTGAGTTATAGAAGAGACATCATTTGCACAAACTAAGGCGTCCATACAGTCGGCACCGTCTTGATGGCGCTTTCCCATCTCACTGTTGCAATTTTGGTGTGTTAAGGAAGCGTGTACCCCGTGTCACTTAGACTGAGCATGATGTAGATATACATTGGCAGCGAAGATTGGCCGTCTCATCAAATGCTCGCATGGGGTGCAGTCGGGTACGTCCTTTACTAGCGTTCTCATTCCTTTCTGACAAAGATTCATAAAGGTCCATTTACATGTTTACCGCATCATATGGTACAAGTATCGGGCCTATCGCCTGGGTCTTGGCCAACGAAGTATTCCCTTCGGGGCGCATACGGAGCAAAGGCACATCTATATCGACTGCATCAAATTGGTTCAATAACTGTAGGCACTCATATTACCTTCATTATCCCGTCCTGACCACACCTAGTCCTCGTCGGCCTGGTCACACCGGCCTTGATCGAATATTCTCCCATGTAAGTGGACACTTTGAGCAAAATGGCGATAGCTGAGCAAGTATAGTCTCACATTCGCACTCTTATCTTCGGCATGTGGGGCAGCGTACGTTTGGTCCACGGTCTTTGTGCCAGAGACCAAAGGGTTGTCGTTGGAAGAGGTAGACGCACTCTTTTCGTCTTCCATGGGACGAATAGATCAGGAGAGGCGGAAACAGGTAAGCTCTAATCGTCTACATTAAGCCTAATGCTCACGGTCCGTCAAGGCCTATGAAGACGTCGGGATCCCAGATATTGTACGGGATATAGTGGATGGAGCGTGATACTCTGAATTCACTCTTAATTTGTTTCTTAAAACTTAGAGACGCGCAAAAGATGAGAGACATCAACAACAATGTGAATTGGAAACAATTGAAAGGATACATGATCGTTTTGGGGGTAATTCCGAGAACTGTTACAGTATGCGAGAGAGAGAGAAAGACAAGAGGATCAAAAAAGAGGAGGATGCGTTCCACCGAATAAGCGAGCCAGTAAGTTATGTCGTTAAGTTATCGTCCAAGGAGCGTGGGAGGGGCGTGAGGTGCGTAAAGGGTGATCAACAGGAAGACTCGGATTCAGACGAAGAAGAGTCTGAATCTGTGCAATCCGATCGGGCACGAACATGCCTCCTCCTGAATTCGACGGGGTGGCTTGCACCAGCCTCGTCTTTGATTTCTCCTGGACGACATTCTTTCGAGTATGCCGGTAGACCGGCGACGTACTTTGCCTCTCCGTTTGAATGATAAAGTTGAACATAGGCGGGGAGGCCGGCTTGCGCGCCCGAACTGGATCGGAGCGGGCCGTCGTAAAGGGGTAAAGGTAAATGGAAACCGACACGCTCGCGATGGCCGTTATAGGCGATATCGAGGTCGACGAGGAGTCTGTGGGCGATGTGGAGATATGGGGATGCGTAGGTGGGTTTTACCAGCGCAGTGTCGAGATGTAATGGAACCGTAATGCTGCTTAGCTCGGTTTCGAGCGCGTGGCCTTGGGAGCCCTCTTGCATGTTGAACACGGACGGGTGGTCTGGGTGGAGCACGTCGTCCTTGTCGATGCGGAGTGCGTTTGCGGGGAAGGCGATTCCGGCCATGTAAAGGCTGTCGAGCTCGTGGGCAGCCAAGAGCGGCACGGTCGGTGGCTGTTCAGCTGGCAGGGGGAAGGTGCGTAAAAAGGCTTGGTCGGGCGTGGTCCCGTATGTAGACGACTGAATCACGCGCACGCCAAACTTGTGCACCGTCACGCCCGACACGGAAGCACCGACATCGAGGCGGAGGTCAAAGGGTTCGCTGGCGTTTTGCAGCACATAGCTGGGGATCGTGGCGCGTGCTTTGATGGCGGAGATGACATCTTGGGGGATACGCGACGAAGTCGAGATGGCACGTGTTGGTACGGCAAATGTGCACTTTTTAGGCGGTGCAGTTGTGCGATTGCGGCGGAGAGTGATGGGCACTGGAGTCGCGTCGCGGTATTTGGTCTTGCTGCCTAGCCACAAGCCCGAGGGCTCCTCGCTCTGGTACACGGCTTTGGCGTAGAGTGCGTATCGGGTGACTGCAGTCGTTGCGTGCTTCGAGCTAAGAGAAGCTGGGAGCCAGCCGGGGACTGCGAGGTCGAAGACGACGGCGACTTTGTGGTCTGGGGTGGATGGGATGGCCACCGGTTGAGCGCGAACGACGAGTGTTTGCGAAACTGAGCAGAGTCGTTTCGCATTGTATCCTTGACCTTTTGCAAAGTGTTCTACTGAGCCCTCGAATGTGAGGACGAGCGAAGTGAGCAAGGCGGGTTGGGAGCGCGTCTCTTTGTTGAAGGCACCCCTCGAAGGAGTAGTGGATAAGAGGATTTGACCGCTTAAGGAGTATGCGCAGCTAGTAAATGTCAGTATATGCTTTTTTTAATACGAGTTTTCACTCACTCAGTCTCCTGTGGGCCGTACATTTGGAGGACATTGTCGGATGGGATGATTTCGACGTTGATTGGCATTTTTAATATCGTTGAGAGCACAGCAGACAACGAAGGCGTAGTGAGTTGGAACGAAGAGGTGGGTGGGGAGTGTCGGGCAGATTAATCGTCTACGCACGACTTTAAGAACCAAATGCACAATAGGACACGTCGAGTGGTGGGGAGACAAAGCAAGCTCTTTCCCAAAATGGGTGGATAATAGGCCGTGCCTGACTTTTGGGCCACCGCCCATTGGAACCCCGATTCGGACGTTGAATGGGCAATCGACTTCCCTCGACTCTT